>SJXQ01005384.1:21179-130886 GCA_006408695.1 Aepyceros melampus | reverse complement strand
CATTCTGAAGGAGATCAACCCTGGGATTTCTTTGGAAGGAATGATGCTAAAGCTGAAGCTCCAGTACTTTGGCCACCTTATGCAAAGAGCTGACTCATTGGAAAAGACTCTGATGCTGGGAGGGATTGGGGGCAGGAGGAGAAGGGGACAACTGAGGATGAATGGCTGGATGGCATCATTAACTCGATGGATGTGAGTCAGAGTGAACTCTGGGAGATGGTGATGGAGAGGGAGGCCTGGCGTGCTGCGATTCATGGGGTCTCAAAGAGTCGGACACGACTGAGCGACTGAAATGAACTGAACTGAACCCTTCTTAAAAATCATTTATTCTCTCCTAAGAGGTTTATACATCTCTTCTCCCCTTTCTCTATTAAGATTGTATTTAAGCCTCAATTTCAAGCTACCTCAGGGAGTTACTCTGGTTATCTTCCACATATACCTGGGGTTTTCATGCTAATAAACTTGCTCATTTTTCTCTTGTTAAATGGTCTTTTGTTATAGGGATCTCAGCCAAGAACTCAGAAGAGTAAAGGGAAAATCATTTATTTGCTTCCCTCAATCCCAATCATGGTCCTATTGTCTCCTCTTTTACTTTCCAACCAATCCTGTTCCCTCACCTTTTGCTGTGCTGATTTCATAAGCAAGCTTAGTTTAAAAGCATTGGTCTTTGAATCGCCAGATCAAATGTCGGCTTTACAGACACCGTATATGTGAGCATGATTAAATTACTTCAAGACTTTGAACCTCCTTTTTTCCTTTCTATAACAGGAAAAATAATGTGCCTACATTACAAGTATTGGTGAAACTACAATTAGGTCATGGATGCAAACAATTAGTACAGTTCTGGTAAGGAAATACTACAAAGATGAGTAAAGACTTCACTTTAGATTAAGTAAAGAAAAAGGGTTGAGACAGGGAGTACAAAGTGCTACACCAGTGTCTCCGTGAGTGTATGCTTTGGGGAGAATAGGGATAGGCAGCATACTGGGAGAGCACAGAAGAGGAGCTAGCATTACCTTTGTACTATAATATTGAGGCTTCCCTGATGGCTCAGTGGGTAAAGAATCTGCCCGCAATGCAGGAGACACAGGAAACATGGGTTCCATCCCTGGGTCGGGAAGATCCCCTGGAGAAGAAAATGACAAATTGCTCCAGTGTTCCTGCCTGGAGAATCCCAAGAACAAGGAGCCTGGCAGGCTATAGTACATGAAGTCACAAAAGAGTCTGACACGACTGAACACTCCACATAATAGCAACAAGAAATACCATAATATATGCTGTGAATTGCTTCCCTGGTTAGAGAAGGCAATGACAACCCCACTAAAGTATTTTTGCCTGGAGAAACCTATGGACAGAGGAGCCTGGTGAGCTACTGTCCATGGGGTTGCAAAGAGTCAGACATGACTGAGCAACCGACACACACATTGCTTCCCTAGTAGTTCAGCTGATAAAGAATCTGCCTGCAATGCACGAGACCCAGGTTCTATTCCTGGGTTGGGAAGAACCCCTGTGGAAGGGATAGGCTACTCATTCCAGTGTTCTTAGGCTCTCCTGGTGGCTCAGATGGTAAAGAATCTGCCTGCAATGAGGGAGACCTGGGTTCGGTCCCTGGGTTGGGAAGATCCCATGGAGGATGGCATGAAAACGCACTCAAGTTTTCTTGCCTGGAATATCTCCATAGACAGAGAAGCTTGGCAGTGTACAGTCCATGGAGTCCCAAAGAGTCAGACACAACTGAGCGGGTATGTTTGGCCCCAAATACTTTGCATAATTGAGCTCATTTAGTCCTTGTAACACTAGGCAAAAGGTATTATTATGAGTCATCCAGATTCTATAGTTAAGAAACAAGGCAGGGAAAGATGAGGCATGTTGCTCAAAGCAACATAATTGAGTCTGAGAGCTTGAGCTAAGACTTGAACCTGATCTGACTCCAGTGCTTTGAATCACTATACAATATTATCACTCAGTTAAAAATTACTACTCAACCAGCACAATATTATAATAATCTTCCAATGAAAATAAATTAATTAAACAAACAAATTACTCAAAAGATTAAGAAAAGAGCTTTTCTTTTAAGAATATATATATAAATACACTACTTTGGCTTTTGTTAACAGTGTAAGGCCATTAAGTTACTTGGACTAGCTTTTCTTTTACCTGTGTGAGTGTCTTGGCCAATAGATTAAGATGAATTCCACAACTAAGAAAGCTAATAACCATCACCAATTAAAATGTTTCCTTAGGGAAAAGGAAATGGCAACCCACTCCAGTATTCTTGCCTGGAGAATTCCATGGAAAAAGGAGCCTGGAAGGCTACAGTCCATGGGGTCACAGAGTTGAACATGATTTGGTGACTAAGCAATAATAAGCACTTTTATGAACAATGGCCCATCCTATAAAAAAAAAAAAGTATTCTCTTAGGATATAAACACCTTTCCATTGGAATTTTGAGTACCTTGAATGGTTCCTTAAAAATCTAAGAAATTTTATATCCTGCAACTTTACTATATTCATTGATTAGTTCTAGTAATTTTCTGGTGGAATCTTCAGGGTTTTCTATGTAGAGGATCATGTCATCTGCAAACAGTGAGAGTTTTACTTCTTCTTTTCCAATCTGGATTCCTTTTATCTCTTTTTCTGCTCTGATTGCTGGGCCAAAGAACTTAATAGACATGTCTCCAAAGAAGACATACAGATGGCTAACAAACACATGAAAAGATGCTCAACATCACTCATTATCAGAGAAATGCAAATCAAAACCACAATGAGGTACCATTTCACACCAGTCAGAATGGCTGCAATCCAAAAGTCAACAAGCAGTAAATGCTGGAGAGGGTGTGGAGAAAAGGGAACCCTCTTACACTGTGGGTGGGAATGCAAATTAGTACAGCCACTATGGAGAACAATGTGGAGATTCCTTAAAAAATTGCAAATAGAACTGCCTTATGATCCAGCGATCCCACTGCTGGGCATACACACCGAGGAAACCAGAATTGAAAGAGACACGTGTACCCCAATGTTCATTGCGGCACTGTTTATAATAGCCAGGACATGGAAGCAACCTAGATGTCCATCAGCAGATGAATGGATAAGAAAGCTGTGGTACATATACACAATGGAGTATTACTCAGCCATTAAAAAGAATACATTTGAATCAGTTCTAATGAGGTGGATGAAGCTGGAGCCAATTATACAGAGTGAAGTAAGCCAGAAAGAAAAACACCAATCAGTATACTTACACATATATATGGAATTTAGAAAGATGGTAATGATAAACCTGTACGTGAGACAGCAAAAGAGACACAGATGTATAGAACAGCCTTTTGGACTCTGTGGGAGAGGGAGAGGATGGGATGATTTGGGAGAGTGGCAATGTAACATGTATGATATCATAAGTGAAACAAATCGCCGGTCTAGGTTCGATGCAGGATGCAGGATGCTTGGGACTGATGCACGGGGATAATCCAAAGAGATGGTGTGGGGCGGGAGGGGGGAGGATGGGTCGGGACTGGGAGTTCATGTACACTCATGGCTGATTCATGTCAATGTAAAGCAAAATGAATATAGTATTGTAAAGCAAAACAAACTAAAAAAATAAAAATTAATTTTAAAAAAATCTAGGAAATTAATTCCTCTTAATTCATTTTACTCACTTTGCAATTTACTTGAAAATCTCAAATTACTTATATCAACACCAATTTCTTATAAATTAATACTTTCTTCATATTTTGCAAGTTTGCATTCCACAAAACCAGATACTTTTAAATCTTACAATGTTAAAACCAAGAAAAGGCCATTGTGCTTCCCTGTCTCTTCAACCAGAGATCTTGCTAAACCAATGCATATAGATGGTTTAGACACTTTTTAAACAAGACACCCATATTACTATTTGTAAGCTTCATAATAATAACAACTTTCTTTATATTAATTTAGATTTTATAATATTATAGCAGAAATATTCTCTAATTCAGTATTCAAAATAAGCTTATAGGTAAATATAACATATTTTTCTCTCCAGTCCTCATATATTTGATTAACATCTATGATATTAATGATTTATGCACAAGTTATAGCACACACACAAGCATATATATATACATATATCTATACATACATATTCTTTTTTAATACTTTTCCATTATAGTGTTTCATAGCACATTGAATACAGTTTACTGTGCTATATGGTAGGATTCTGTTGTTTAACCATTCTATATAAGCTTATATTTGCTAACCCCAACCTCCCACCACATCCTTCTCCAGTTGTCTCTATCTCTCTCTCTCTGACTTAATTCAGTTCTGTTCAGTTCAGTTCCGTTCAGTCTCTGTCTTGTCCGATTCTTTGTGACCCCATGTTCTGCAGCATGCCTGGCTTCCCTGTCCTTCACCAACTCCCAGAGCTTGCTCAAATGCATGTTGATATTACCATCATGTTGGTAATGCCATCCAACCATCTCGTCCTCTATCATCCCCTTCTCCTCCTGCCTTCAATCTTTCCCAGCATCAGGGTCATTTCTAATGAGTCAGTTCTTCTTATCAGGTGGCCACATTATTGGAGCTTCAGCTTCAGCATCAGTCCTTCCAATGAATATTCAGGGCTGATTTATTTTAGGATTGAGTGGTTTGATTTCCTTGCACTCCAAGGGAATTAGTTCAGTTACTATAATAATCTCTATCTACGTCCATGTTACTTCAGTTGCATTAATTCAATCTTTTTAATGGCTGAGCAGTATTCTATTTGTATATATGTACCACTTCTTTATCTTTCCATCTCTTAATGGACATTTAGGTTACATCCATGTTTTGGCTATGGTAAATAGTACTGTTATAGTGATGTATGTATCTTTTTAAATTACAGTTTTGTCTGGATATATGCCCAGGAGTGAGATTGTTGGTAATTCTATTTTTAGTTTTCTGAGGAATCTCCATACTGTTTTCCATAGTGGCTGCACCAATTTACATTCCCATTAGTGTAGAAATGTTGTTTCCTTTTAGTCACACCCTCTCCATAGCTTGTTGTTTGTAGATCTTTTAACGATAGGCATTCTGACTGGTGTAAGGTGGTACTTCCCTGAAATTTTGGTTTGCATTTCTCTAATATTTAGCAATGTTGAGCATCTTTTCATGTGCCTACTGGCCATCTGCATTTCTTACTTGGAGAAATGTTTATTTAGGTATTTTGCCCCATTTTTTCAATTTTGTTGTTGTCATTATTGAATTGTATGAGATGTTTGTATATTTTCGAAATAAAAGTCCCGTTGGTCACATCGCTTGAATATGTTTTCCCATTCTGAAGGATGTCTTTTTGTTTTGTTTATGGTTTTCTTTGTTGTGCAAAAGCTTATAAGTTTGATGGGTTCCCATTTGTTTCTTTTTGTTTTTATATCTATTTCCTTGGGAAACTAACTTAAGAAAACTTGGTATGATTTTATGTCAGAGAATGTTTTGCCTATGATGTCTTCTAAGAGTTTTATGGTGTCATGTCTTATTCAGTCTTTGAGCCATTTTTAGTTTATTTTTATGTATGATGTGAAGGTGTGTTCTCACTTCATTGATTTGCATGTGGCTGTCCAACTTTTCCAATATCATTTGGGGAAGAGACTATTTTTTCCATTGTGTTTTCTTACCTCCTTTGTCGAAGATCAATCGACCAAGGTGTGTAGATATATATCCAGAAGTAGGATTGCTGAGTGATAGAGTTGTCCTATATTCATTTTTTTTGAGCAGTATCTGTACTGCTTTCCATACTTATTAAATAATTTTACATTCTCACCAACAGTGTACAGGATTCCAACTTCTCCACATCCTTATCAACATTTATAACCTTTTTTTATTCTTTTGTTAATAGTCATTTTACCAGGTGTGAGGTAATAAAAGTATTGTGATTTGGATTTGATATAATGTTGAGCACCTTTGGGCACAGAAAGTTTTCCCTTCTTTCCTTCTAAGTTCTTTGGTTGGTCTAATAATTAAATTGATACAAGATAAATAAATGCATTAATATTGAGAAAAAATATATAAGTTCATATATACAGCAGTCTCAAAGATATGAGAGAGACTGAGGGGCAAATTGGGCAATTGAGGCTTATGGGCCTCAAATCCTAGGCTTGGAAGGGAATAGGGACCTGGGGTTTCAAACAAGAGGAGGGCAATTCACAGGCTGATAAGGACAGATGTTTGCAATTAGAAGTTTGCCATGCTTGCTGGCAGGTCTTTCATTTTAAAAGTTATCTCTGGTGGTAGTTCTTTTTCAGGTACAGATCCTCTATCTAAGTTCTTTGAAGTAGGTAAAGGAGGGTAAAATGTTTTCTGAGTTTCCTGGGTCTTGATCACATTCAGCTTAAAAGAGTCCACATGTCAAAGTAGTATACTTTGGAATAGCATATCCTGCTCCTCTTCAGCATCTGTTAATATATCTGTTTGCCATTTGTATGTCTTCTTTGGGGAAATGTCTATTCAGGAACTTCATCTGTTTTGTAATGTGGTTATTTTTATTTTAAAAAGTTTGAGCTTTATATATGCTTTATGTATTTTTAATATTAATCACTTTGTAGTTTGCAAATATTTTCTCCCAGTCCCTTGATTTTGCCTTTTCATTTCATTGATTTTTAACCTTTGTTGTGCAGAAAGTCTTTAGTTTGATCTTTTTTTAAAGAAAAAACAGCTTCAGTCTGTTATGTTACAGTTCTACAGTTACAGTAGAATACATAGAATCAGTATTTTACTTTATCTTGTATAAATACTGCATAATTCTATTCAGTTTGGTTCAGTCACTCAGTCTTTGCGACCCCATGAACCACAGTACACCAGGCCGCCCTGTCCATCACCAACTCCCAGAGTTTTACCAAACTCATGTCTATTGAGTCGATGATGCCATCCAACCATCTCATTCTCTGTCATCCCCTTCTCCTCCTGCCATAATTCTATTATACAGTAGTCAATTCTTACAGGGAAATTTTTTCTGAAAATTTTCAAAAAAATAATTTAAAATTATGGACTCTGTTTAAAAGAGAAAAGCACAAAGAAGGAGAATATATGTACATATATGATTGACTCACAATGTTGTACAGCACAAACTAACACAACCTTGTTAAGCAATTGTATTCCAATAAACAGAAAAAGAGGGAGAGAAAGAGAAAAGAAGAACATGAAAAATACAAAATAAAAAAAAATTACCACTGAGTCTAGAATTTGATTAAATAAAACTATACAGTAAAAGAAAATAAACTGAACCTCACATCAAATTATTAATTAGTTGAAATTTCCCATCAGAACTTAAACAGAAAGTGTCCAGTAGTAGTGTAATCAATCACAAATAGCTATTTAGGCAATTCAGAGAGGAAAAAAACAACAACAGTAAATTAAATACGAAAGAAGGAAAAGAAACGAAGAAAAGAGAGAGAGGTAAAAAAAACAAGGAAGAAAGAGATTTTATCTCAGTCATAGATCCTGCTCAGTTGAGTGATAAGAGTGAAACTGAATAATTAGGAACCATTTTCCACAATTCTTGGTTTCATCATGCTAGTTCAGGATATTTGCACTCTCTTTGCTGCTGCTGCTGCTGCTAAGTCGCTTCAGTCGTGTCCGACTCTGTGGGAGCCCATAGATGGCAGCCCACCAGGCTCCGCCATCCCTGGGACTCTCGTTAGTGGTTGTAAATCTTGTTTTCTTCTTAATATCCACCCCTATGAAAACCACACTGAGATTCCATTCAGATGATTTATTTTCTTAGACGAGAAAAGAACTTTTACTTTAATCCAGCTGGCTCTCTGGCTCCCCAAGCATTCTGCAAGCCCCACAGTGGTGTCCACCATAAACAGCTCTCATGGGATTAGTCCTCCCACTTCACATCAGAAACAAATTTGAAAAAAAAAATTTTTTTGATCAAAAGTTCAGTTGTTACAAGGATCATGGCTACTCGCCCTCTCCATAGTTGTAATTCTAGCCAGGCTTAATGGCTCTGGAATAGAGAATATATCTGTATTGCCAGCAGCTTCTGTGATTACTAATGTTTTCATAACTGCTCAACATTTATTAAGGGCTCTTCCTGAACTACTTCAGCTAATTTTATCATACCCGTTTGAAAGAAGTTGTACTATTATTCTTGCTTTGTTGTTGTTGCTGTTCTGTTGTTCAGTTGTGTCCAACTCTTTGGGACCCCATGGACAGCAGCATGCCAGGCTTCCCTGTCCTTCACCAACTCCCTGAGTTTTCTCAAACTCAAGTCCATTGAATTGGTGATGTCATTCAGCTATCTCATCCTCGGCTGTCCCCTTCTCTTCCTGCCTTCAGTCTTTCCCAGCATCAGGATCTCTCCCAATGAGTTGGCTTTTTGCATCAATGGCCAATGTATTGGAGCTTCAGGGATGATAGTTTCGCACCTTCAAGAGCATTGAAACTGTTCTTTTAGTGAGCAAAAGTTCCTTTTGGATTTGTACAGTGTGGACTAAGGGTGAGAGAACAATGCTATTTTTTTTTTTTTTTTTGGTAAACATCTCCTACA
This sequence comes from Aepyceros melampus, assembly GCA_006408695.1. Lineage (NCBI taxonomy): Eukaryota > Metazoa > Chordata > Mammalia > Artiodactyla > Bovidae > Aepyceros > Aepyceros melampus. Next base: position 122,386 of record SJXQ01005384.1, on the reverse strand, counting down.
TCTGCTCTCATTCAGGGAGGGGTTTCCATGATACAGTTATGTTTTAGTCACGCTATGTCCCACCCAGCTGGCTCTTCGAAGTTGAAATGAGTTGGAAAACCTAGTTGTCTTCTGTTAAAAGAAAAGGCAGATAGGTGATGGAGGCTAAGCTTAAGATCAACTCTGAAAGTGAGCCTGACATGTGACAATGTATACTGGTGCTGCTTTTACATATTTGAGTGGCTAGAAACATTTCTGAGAAGTTCAGCATTAGGAAAGAGAGTTAATGTTGTGACAAAATCCTCATTCTACAGAGTTATTAATTAAATTTAGGAATCGTCCTCATACACACTGACCAAAATAATTTCCACTTATAGATTGGTTATTAATAAATTTTCATGGGGTTTTTATTTATCATATTGTTTCTAGCTATCTACATATCTATCTACACATTTGTTAACAGTGGGTGCCTCAAAATACAAAGCATTTATTATGCCATCATGCTTGATGGCAGTACAATATAACTCCAAATAGAATATTGGAACAAAACAATCTTAAGAGACAAGAACGAAGCTGGAGTTACCACACTCCTTGTCTTCAGACTATGCTACAAATCTATAGCATGATAGTGGCACAAAAACAGTAACATAGATCAACAGAACAGAACTGACAAGAAACACAATGCCAAAGAATGTTCAAACTACCACACAATTGCACTCATTTCATATGCTAGAAAAGTAGCGCTCAAAATTCTCCAAGCCAGGTTTCAACAGTATGTGAACCAAGAACTTCCAGATATTCAAGCTGGAATTAGAAAAGGCAGAAGAAATAGAGATCAAATTGCCAACATCTGTTGGATCATAGAAAAAGCAAGAGAATTCAGAAAAGCATCTACTTCATTTCATTGACTATGCTAAAGACTTTGACTGCATGGATCATAATAATCTGTGGAAAATTCTTAAAGAGATGGGAATACCAGACCAACTTACCTGCCTCCTGAGAAACCTGTATGCACGTCAAGAAGTAACAATTAGAACTGGACATAGAACAACAGACTGGTTCCAAATTCGGAAAGGAGTACATCAAGGCTATATATTATCCCCTTGCTTAATTCACTTTTAAGCAGAATATATCATGCAAATTGCCAGGCTGGGTGAAGCACAAGCTGGAATCAAAATTGCTGGGAGAAATATCGATAACCTCAGATATGAAGATGGCATCGTCATTATGGCAGAAAGCAAAGAGGAACTAAAGAACCTTTTGATGAAAGTGAAAGAGGAGAGTGAAGTTGGCTTAAAATTCAACATTCAAAAGATTAAGATCAGGGAAACCAGTTCCGTCACTTCATGGAAACAATGGAAACAGTGACAGACTTTGTTTTCTTGGGCTCCAAAATTACTGCAGATGTTCACTGCAGCCATAAAATTAAAAGACACTTGCTCCTTGGAAGAAAGGCTATGAGCAACCAAGACAGGATATTAAAAAACAGAGACATTACTTTGCTGACAAAGGTCTGTCTAGTCAAAGCTATGGTTTTTCCAGTGTCATGCATGGATGTGACAGTTGGACTATCATGAAAGCTGAGCACTGAAGAATTTATGCTTTTGAACTGTGGTGTTGGAGAAGACTATTGAGAGTCCCTTGGACTGCAAGGCAATCCAATCAATCAATCCTAAAGGAAATTAATCCTGAATATTCATTGGAAGTATTGATGCTGAAGCTCCAATACTTTGGCCACCTGATGCGAAGAACTGACTCATTGGAAAAGACCCTGATGCTGAGAAAGATTGAAGGCAGGAGAAGACGAGGAGGACAGAGGATGAGATGGTTGAATGACATCACCGACTCAATGGACATGAGTTTGAGCACTCTCTGGGAGTTGGTGATGGACAGGAAAGCCTGAGTGCTGCAGTCCACGACTGAGCAACTGAACTGAACTGAACTTTCCTGGTGCACTAGTGGTAAAGAACCCATCTATCAATGCAGAAGACATAGAGTTGTGGGTTCAATCCCTGGGTCAAGAAGATCCCCTGGAGGAGGGCATGGCAACCCACTCAGTATTCTTGCCTCGAGAATCTCATGGACAGAGAAATCTGGAGAGCTACGGTATGTAGGGTCACAAAGAGTTGGACACGACTAAAGTGACTTAGCATGTATGCATGAAAGGAGTACATGACAGAATGTTATGTACAACGTGGTCCTTGGTAATATGGGCTGTTGAGGCAGCAAATACAGTTAGCCACAGATACTAGGATGGACAACATTAATTCTCACCAGTAGACAGCCTTCCATTGTGAGTTTGAGTAAAAACAAAATTTTAAATACATATTTAATTATCAGGATGTGACAATTAAGGGGCACAAGCACCTAGTAATAATTCAGTTAAAGTGAGGTCACCTTGTGAAGAAAGAGGGCAAATGAATATCTCACCTGACACATTTAATTTGTCTTGCAACTACTACCCAAAAATAATTATTTCAGATAACAGAACAGTCTGTTTCAGTCTCTGATTAGTCCTTGCCACTGGATTCCCTCTGCCCACCTCACCTTCAGGATTAACAAGAATCAGTCATAGCACTAATTTCCTATGAGAAAGAATCCCTATCATGTCCATGTCTGGGTCTGTGGAGCAGATGTGTTTTTTTTTTTTTTTCCAATAAAATGAAATAATTTTGTGAAGAAATCAGCTTTCAAGTGTATCAATTTAAGTTTGAAAATTATTTCTCATGATATTTCTTTTCCATATTTTTTTACATTAATTAGCAGAATAAATCCACCAAGGGACACAGAATGCTTCTGAAAAATAACATGATGATTTGCACTGAAAATGTGACTGAATACTGGGGAGAAAGCATCAAAAGGATTAAAAAAAAGGAGGCATGGTGAAGCCTTCTACAACAATTTTATTGGGTAAAAATCTCCATTCAGATTCTACTTTTATAAAATTTGACCTAAGATGCTCTATGTTAGCATATCTATGTGGTACTCTTATTTTTAATGCAGTCAACATTTATTTTGGTTTAGTTTTCTATTTATTCTTTCCAGTAAGGACCATAGTCCCTCAGACTTGCAGGTAGAACTCCAGAAGGTAGGTTGCCCTAATTCAGCCATTTGATTGATGGGCACTGTGAAGTCACAGGTTTATTTTTCAGAGGATAACCTTTCCATGCTCATTCCAAGGCACAGGTGGCTGTGCACTAAGGAACAGGATAATGAATACTTTCTTTTGTTCTGTCTCTGACATTCCCCATTCATATCTTTAGGTAACCGTGTCTCATTGGTTACAACCGCTTTCAACTAGGCATGAGGTAGACTGGGAATTTTCTTCTCATTCTGTATGAACAACCAGCTGTGGATATGGGAATAAAGACAGAGGTCAAAGTTTTGTCTTCATGGCAATTTATTTTGCAAAGTCACAGGTATTTCTGTGCATTGGTGCCCCATTTAATTTTTTGTTAAAGGAATCAGAGTTCTTCCCTTTGCAGCAGGAGCATTCTACTTCAGAGACTGTGGAAGCATCTACCCAGGGTCTTTGAATGACCTAGGTCTTTCACAATTTACCAGAGTTGAAGAGGGCAGCAGTGAGCTACCAATCCAAAAAATATGGTTGACATGTCCTGGCCTTGTGGAAATTCACCGAGCTTCTTTGGTTGGGGTCATCCTACTGTTCACTTAGTTTCTTCAGTTCAGTCCTCCAGACGTGTAGAACTGTGGAAAGAAAAGAAGGTGTCTTGACCTTGGTGCACAGTACACAGATTTCTGCCCCATGCCTTGTTACAAAGAATTCACTAAGAGTGGGAGACATGAACATCATACTCTATCAAGAAGCCAAGTAAATATGAACATTTCTGAAAGGTATGTCAGTGTTAATAGTCTGTAAGGAACTAACTAGGGACAAGAGATGTCATTAAAAAATCAGATTAAAAATATTGAGGGAATATGAACTCTGGAATTTTCATAGGAGCATAAACAATAAATCATTTTGAAAAATATCTCTTTGCTGATTCTTAAATATATGGAATAGATGGAAGAAATGAAGCAAGAAATCCCATGGAAATAAATGATTCCTGGATTGACTAATACTTGCACCTACTTTCGGTGCTGAGAGAGTTAATATACATTAACGTGCATGCAATATACTTTGAAATTCTTTTCCTGTTTTCCCAATTGTTTTGCTTCCACACTTGATGATATGTAATTTTGATTAAAAAGGAGAAATAATCGGGTTGATTTTGTGCCAGATATGTCTTATCTGGTTGCTATGACAATCTCCTTCGACAGTTTTCTTTTTTCCCCCCTCTTTTGTGGATTTAGCTCTTTTTGATGTTATAAAAAGAGTTTTCCTAGGTAAGGAATTTGATTTCTTCATGCTTAAAGGATTTTTAAGAATTTTTTTTTTTTAAAGCTTTCCTTTAAAGCCTCAGTATTCCTGGATGTCATGTCTTATTTAAGATTTAAAATGAAAATGTTGATATCTCTTATTTTAAAAAAAGAATTAATAAGCAGGTCTTTTTTGGATCTAAATTTTTATTTCTTCCACATTGCTTGAACTAATTGCTTCCTCTGTGCACATAAAGATTTATTTCTCTACTTGATTTTCATTCATGTTATAATTTTATCATAGATTACAAAAATAAAATACTTCCCTAGATCTTTAAATCCTCTGGAGGGGTGGATTTTAAAAGAAAAGAACACTGGACTTTGATTTAGAAACTGAAATTCCTGTCCTGACTTTGTCATTAACATCTATTAACTTTGGAAAAATCACCTATGATACTCTGTGAGTTGTGTTTTCTTTCTTTCAAAAAGAGGTTGTGAAACCATGGGATTCTCCCTAGTCTGAAAAGAGTTTATCTCTTTATGTGGCTCCCTTTTCACTGAAATGTTTATTGTTTTCTTGAAAGAATTCCCTCTCTATCTTGTGTGAAATTATAATGGTCTACAAATATTTATTTGATTCATTTTACAACAAAGCATATGCCCATGTTCTCCTTATGAAGTGAAGTCTCCTTAAATTCTTTAAGAGAAACTTAATGTGCACAGATACATCATTCATGAAGAAAACAGAGCTAACTTTTGGTGATCTATTTAAAGCAGACAAGGGTAGTCATTAGATAAAAGGACAGTGAGTTTGTTCCACCCAGATATTTCCAAATTTCCTGCCTAGATTTTTTAATAAATGATATTGGCTAAAACAGTGGTGCTGAAATCTCACTGTGAAACATCACCTTTTAGGGTTTGTTAAAATACCTGAAGGGCTTCCCTGGTAGTGCAGAGGTTAAAGTGTCTGCCTGCCATGTGGGAAACCTGGGTTTGATCCCTGGGTCGGGAAGATCCCCTGGAGAAGGAAATGGCAACCCACTCCAGTATTCTTGCCTGGAGAATCCCATGGACGGAGGAGCTTGGTGGGCTACAGTCCACGGGTCGCAAAGAGTCGGACACAACTGAGCGACTTCACTTTCACTTTCACTTTCAAAATACCTGAATCCTCTCAGAGTTTCTAATTCAGTGTGTCTGCTGTGCGGCTAGAGGATTATCATTTCAAAGAAGTTCCCAGGCAATGCTTATACTGAGGGCCTGATCTTATGACCACATTTTGATAAGCATAGTGCTGGTCAATCTACAGAGTTCTTTAAAATTCTGAACCGTTGCCCAAACTGTAGCTAGTGATATGGATTTGGATATGTGTTTGGAAACCATGGATTAAGGAATGGCAACCCACTCCAGTATTCTTGCCTGGAGAATTCCATGGACAGAGAAGTCTGGTGGGCTACAGTCCATGGAAGTCACAGAGAGTTAGACATGTCTGAACTACTACACTTGGACTTTTTCTTTTGGACACCACATTCCAATGACAGCGTCACTGCATTGAGTTGTTGTCATCTTTATGGATTAGATAACACTTCTTGTTGAAATAAGAAATTATTTTACATTCTTGTATCTATTATGTAAGAAACATAAATTAGTGTTTGACTTGGGGTCACATGGTAGAGGGAAAAACTAATGTTATTTACATTTATGTATCTTGCAAGTATGAACACATAAGAACTCAATTATTTGCCTTTATTATGAAACAAATTTACTTAAGATTTTATGTGTTCACATTTTAATTATAATTGTTACGGGATTATTTGTCATACTTAAATCAATAACATTTTTTAAAAACACAATAACATTGATATCTTCTGAAGAAGAAAATGTCTCTGGCTTACAAACAGATACATTTTTCAACTTTGGCTCCTGCATTCAGAATTTAGGTGAGTATTTGTGTGTGTGCTAAGTTGCTTCAGTCATGTCCAACTCTTTGTGACACTATGGACTGTGGTCTGTTAGGCTCCTCTGTTCATTGGATTCTTCAGGCAAGAATACTGCAGTGGATTGCCACGCCCCTCTCTAGTTGGATGCTGCTGCTAAGTCGCTTCAGTCATGTCCGACTCTGTGCGACCTCATAGAAGGCAGCCCACCAGGCTCCCCCATCCCTAGTTGGATAAGTGTGTAGATATTTCCAAATATCTTGACATTTGACATTAAGAATACTAATCATTTGCATTTTCCCTTCTGTTCCTGTCTTGTAGTAACATGAAAGAACAAGTCTCTTTTCATCATTCTTAGTACCTCATAGACTCCAACTAAAGCAGAAAGGATATTAGATTTAATTTGCTACTGCTACTGCTAAGTCACTTCAGTCATGCCCGACTCTGTGTGGCCCCATAGATGGCAGCCCACCAGGCTCCCCTTGTCCCTGGGATTCTTCAGGCAAGAACACTGGAGTGGGTTGCCATTGCCTTCTCCAAGATTTAATTTAGTCCAACATTTAAAAATTGCACAAAGAAACATAAATGCAAACTCATGAACAAATTTATGAAAATCACTTAAGCTTTGAGTTCTAGCTTGAACTAGAACTCAGCTCTTTCAATACCCAGAACAATTTTCCACTACTGCTTTGCAATATTTACCTGACTTATTTTGTCCTCAGATGATATGTTTTCTCTCCTCTCCCCCAGATTACTAGGAGTTATAACCATCTTAGATTTAGCTATATCTAAACACACAACTTAGGTGTACATTATAGAAGGTCTAAATCTGATTTATGCCTCAGGCACATTTGTGCATGTGTTCATAACTGTATGAAACCCAGGGACCTAACATTTGTATTTATCTCCAAGCAATAGCTTGATCAATCTCAAATTGATATCACATATTTATCACATATTTCATAATAAATGGGCTTTCTCATATTTATACTACAGTAAATTTATGAATGGGAAGATCCCCTAGAGAACAAAATGGAAACCCACTCCAGTATTCTTGCCTGGAGTATCCCATTCTCCAGAGGAGATAGGAGAATCCCTTTCGCCAGAGGAGTCTGGTGGGCTACAGTCCACGGGGTCACAAAGTGTCAGACACAACTGAGCATGCACACACAAATTTATGAATAGGAACTCCAACTTGATTATCCTTTGATAGACTGCAAAAATAAAACAAGTTCTTCCCTTCCCTATACTGTGACATCTGGAGTTTCCCCATCAAGGGGTGGAATGAGATTAACTCCCTTTTAAATCAGGGCTGGCCTTGTGACTTTCTTTAGCCAATAGAATGTAACAGAAGTGACATTGTGCAAGTTATGAGGCTGGATCTTAAAAGGCCTTGCACAGTTAACAAGCAAATAGGCCAAGTTTAACCTGTTGAAGAAGACTCTTAAGAGTCCCTTAGCCTGCAAGGAGATCCAACCAGTCCATTCTGAAGGAGATCAGCCCTGGGATTTCTTTGGAAGGAATGATGCTAAACCTGAAACTCCAATACTTTGGCCACCTCATGTGAAGAGTTGACTCATTGGAAAAGACTCTGATGCTGGGAGGGATTGGGGGCAGGAGGAAAAGGGGATGACAGAGGATGAGATGGCTGGATGGCATCACCGACTCAATGGACACGAGTTTGAGTAAACTCTGGGAGTTGGTGATGGACAGGGAGGCCTGGCGTGCTGCGATTCATGGAGTCGCAAAGAGTCAGACACAATTGAGCAACTGAACTGAATGAACCTGTTGAAAGACAAGAGGAGAGTCCCACATGAACCTTTCAGCTGACCCTATGCCACATGAGTGAGCCCCACTAAGACCAGTTAAAACTATCAGGCAAGATCCAGTCTTAATTTTCAATCCGTAGAATCACAAGCTAAACAAACATTGTTTTAGGCCACTAAGAAGTGGGATGGTTTTTACACAGCAATAGATAACTGATGCATGCACCTTTGAAATAAATTCATAATTGTTTTCCAAACTGTTTTAGCTGTTTCACTTGATGAGTTTTGCCTAGGCATATTATAATGGGCTATAGACATCATTTCCCAGGGACTTTTGTGGCTAGGCGGGCTTATATATTCTTGCTAATCTGAGGTAAGTGGAAGTGAAGTGAAAAATTTCCATGCAGTGTACTTTGAGAAAATCAGCTTGGTCTTTGTTTCCTCTTCCCACCTCTGTACAGGCCAGAAACAGACAGGACAATGGTAATTCCTTCCATTGTTTGATTGAGGGTGAAACTCAAGGAATATAGGAACAAAAGAGTCTGAACTCCTGTGTGGCCTCATGGAGCAGGGCCATTTTCACTCGCTGGACACCAACTTAGACTTTTGTGCAAGAGAGAGAAACTCCTATCTTGCTCATCATTGCTATACATGCCTCTGTTACAGTATATTAAAGTTGCTCTCCTTATTAATTAAAAAATAATCAAAACATATTTATCTTAGAATGAAAAATCATTTGTGTAAAAGCATATGAATGAAAATGGCAAAAGTGCATTGATAGATCTTAGGAGTTCTTTATACCTTACATCCACAACAGAGCAGAATTCCCTGAAATGAAATTTCATAGTCACAATTTATTATTTACTATGCTCCAGGTGCTGGGATAAGCATAAATATATATTTTCTCATTTTATTCTCAAAATGAAATAGGTACGTAACTTGTCTGATGTCACATATGTACCAAATGGTGAAATAATTACTTGAACCCAGATCTTTCTGGTTCTAAACACTTCAGCTAGGTGGTCGGTGAGATCCAACTTTGCAAAACTTTCAAGGCCTCAAATATTTTAAATATAGATATTTAAATCTTTTTCTCAGAAAAACGTCTTGGGCTAGGTGACAGCTAAAGCAATTTTTCTAGAAGAAAATCAATGAAATTGCTATTTTTGTATTTTTAATTTGCATATCTGTTTTGAAAGTCTTTACTTGCCTTATATTTTCCTAAGTAATTGTCTTCATTCCTAAACTGTACCTGTCTAATATGATCTAACCTTTTACAGTAGTATTTTCTACCATCTTGATGAGCAGCTTGATATTGTGTTCCAAGATGGTATTAATGAAAGCAAAAATCTAGATATACAAGTGTTTGTATATAGTTAACTCAGTTGTACAAAAATAGCTCTGAATCGACAAAGATCAAAATTGAATATCTTGGATCTGGGATGAGTTAGGTACTGCACACTGGAGCTAACTCAGAAGCACCCCATCAGATCGCACTGCAACCGAGTGATGTCTTAAGAGTCATTGCATTTAGAGATAGGATTCCAAGTCCAGCATTACTAGCATTACTATGGGGATCGCATGTGTGTGTATGTATTTGTGGAGATAGAATACACACATACACATGCACACATGCACAGACACATGCCAAACACTTCCATTTATCTGGATTAGTATAGTATTATTAGTATAGAATTATACTATTATTAGTATAGATTATTAGTATAGAATCAAACCGTAAGAATCTGTTGTCCTTGGCTATTAAGTATCACAATGGAATTGCACAATCTAGCACAATTAACTATTCTGCTCAGGGCCTTCCTATTGTGGGAATAACAGGGCTGTGGCAGGTCAGGTTTCTGGAACATTGTCAGAGCTAGGACAGGAGGCTTTAACAACACCTGCCGGTGCTGTGAACAAAAGCTTATTGCATTTGTACAGCGGTTTTCATCACAGGGTTTCGTTAGCATCAAAGGGAACGCAGGGCTCCTATTCATTGCCCGGGAGAATGCTTCTCTTTGCAAAGCTCAGCGTGTGACTCACCTATACTCAGTGTCAATGGACCACCTTCCTGTTTCAATCCCAGAAGGACCAGAAAAAGCGATTTTCTATGTAACATCTCCAACCCCCTTTGCCTGTTGTAAATAGGAGAGATAGTTCTACATAATCACATCTGGAAGGGATTGTCAAATGTGCGATGTGACTGAGTCCCAAAATTACTTTCATTTAGAGGGATATTAGACAGTTCTTATTCAGTTAAGATAAGGACAAGCAGTGATGCAAGCCAAATGGAGCTATTTAAAGAGAGCATGTAGCTGCTTCTCCAGAGAAGCTGTATTTTTAGCAGGACAGCCTTTAGAAAACATGATTATTATTTTGATAAAATAACCTCATTTTCTTTACAAAGATCTACATGGAAGACTGACTGAGTTATTAATTGATTTTTTTCTTTTAGACTTTCCTTCTCTCTTAAGGGTAGATTTTCCATGCAGCTAGTGCTCCTAATTCCCCATCATCACATCCATTTCCCTCGTCTCAGGAATGTCAAAATGTATTCTTTGTATTGTGGTTTGTATGTGTGTGTGTGCTGTCACTCAGTCAGGTCTGACTCTTTGCAACCCCATGGACTGCAGCCTGCCAGCCTCCTCTGTCCATGGGATTTTCCAGGCAAGAATATTTGAGTGGGTTGCCATTTCTTCCTCCAGGGGATCTTCCCAACCCAGGGAATCTCCCCAACCCAGGGATAGAACCAGAGGTGTCTTCTGCCCCTCCCGCGTTGGCAAGCGGGTTCTTTACCATCACGCCACCTGGGAAGCCCTGTATTGTGGTAGTGTTGTGTAAAATGCAACCAGACAGGAATATTTAAAATTGTTCAGAGTTGCACAGTAGGCACTGATGTGACTGATGTGGGCTGTTTACTGTGCAATGTGCCCAGCTCGGCTTTTTATACTCACGTTGAGAATGAAGTTGAGGGCTCCGGCACTGTAGGTGGACTCCTAGTAGGTCCCTTCTGGCCATTTCAGTACAAACAGTGAGTGAACAAGAGCCCAGCAATGAGGAGGAGAACAATAACCTGGGCTTTTGGCATTGCTGGGGCATCAATACAGCTGTGGAGGCTTTGTTTCACAGCATAGAGCAAGTCTCAGGAAATTTTCTTATAAAAGACAAAGAAAGGAGCACACGGGAGTCTTAAACTAGAGGAAGAGACTCTGAAAGGTGTCAGGGTAAGTGGTTTTGAACAATGGAAAATGAAGCAATGTTCACCTTAGCTATCTGAATTGCCTCTGTTTTTCTAATTGAGTAAATGGAGGTGAAAAAAAGATGAGAAAAAAAAAGTTCTTAAGTTTAAAGAAAAGATGAAGTTATGAGACCACAAGCACTGGAAAGAGGAGAATGAATAGAGTAATTTTGATTTGGTGTTTTCTTAATTAATTGAAATATAGTTAATACAATATTATATTAGCTCCAAGTATACAACATAGTAATTCAATATCTTTATGCATCATATAAAGCTATTCTAAAATATTGGCTATATTCCCTGTGCTGTACATTTACATCCTTGTAACTTTTTAAGTTATATCTAGTAAGTTGTATCTATTAATAATTTTCACTCATCTTCTCCCTCCTCCTCCCTGCACTGGTAACTACTCTGAAATTATTTACATAAAATGCTACCATTTTCAGTAAAGAATGTTATTTCTTTTCATTTTATGAAGCATTGTTATAAAACTAATTGATATATAATGCAGACATTGTAATGCATATAACTGCCTAATACATAGAAGGTATTAATACTTTGTGGCCATGATATATGTTCTTAAGGTCCCTCCTTTATTTCAAACAGAACCTTAGAACTTGTGTAATAAGAGGTTTAGGCCTGATTCTATCAAGAGTTACCATGAACTTAGATTGAATTACCTAACTTATCTCCATTGCAGTTTTCTCATGTTTCAAGACAAGATGGACAACATTATCTTGAATGTCCTTTCCAGCTTTTAGGGGTTGATAGTTCATTACAGCAAGTAGTGGCATCACAGCAGATCTGTATTCTGCATTTTTCCAGACAGTGTGTCTGTTTTCACTCTTCTATTTGAAACAACCTAACTATTAATCTTTTCAGTGTCTTCTGATACTGGTAAGCCAAATAACATTATCTCTCTTTTATTCTAGCTGTATCCCCTCAGATGATGAATTTCTAGTGTGTCTGCAGTGAAAAGACTTTCAAAGCCAGTGCGTGACCAATATGAAACTAGGAGGAAGGTAACAATGTGAATATTTGATCAATAGTTGCATATTATTCATTTATATTCATTTATTTTATAAATACATCTATAGATGAGAATATTTCATGAATCATGTATATTTTGAGTACATATTTCTTTATATAGTATATGTTTCTCAGTTCAGGTCAGTTCAGTCACTCAGTCATGGCCAACTCTTTGCGATCCCATGAATTGCAGCACGCCAGGCCTCCCTGTCCATCATCAACTCCCAGAGTTCACTCAAACTCATGTCCATCAAGTCGGTGATGCCATCCAGCCATCTCATCCTCTGTCATCCCCTTTTCCTCCTGCTCCCAATCCCTCCCAGCATCAGGGTCTTTTCCAATGAGTCAAATCTTCGCATGAGGTGGCCAAAGTACTGGAGTTTCAGCTTCAGCATCAGTCCTTCCAAAGAACACCCGGGACTAATCTCCTTTAGAATGGACTGGTTGGAACTCTTTGCAGTTCAAGGGACTCTCAAGAGTCTTCTCCAACACCACAGTTCAAAAACATCAATTCTTCGGCGCTCAACTTTCTTCACAGTCCAAATTTCGCATGCATACATGACCACTGGAAAAAACATAGCTTTGACTAGATGGACTTCTGTTGGCAAAGTAATATCTCTGCTTTTCAATATGCTATCTAGGTTGGTAATAACTTTGCTTCCAAGGAGTAAGCATCTTTTAATTTCATGGCTGCAGTCACCATCTGCAGTGATTTTGGAGAGCAAAAAGATAAAGTCTGACACTGTTTCCCCATCTATTTCCCATGAAGTGGTGGGACCAGATGCCATGATCTTCATTTTCTGAATGTTGAGCTTTAAGCCAACTTTTTCACTCTCCTCTTTCACTTTCATCAAGAGTTCTTTAGCTCCTCTTCACTTTCTGCCATAAGGGTGATATCATCTGCGTATCTGAGGTTATTGATATTTCTCCCAGCAATCTTGATTCCAGCTTGTGCTTCTTCCAGTCCAGCGTTTCTCATGATGTACTTTGCATATAAGTTAAATAAGCAGGATGACAGTATACAGCCTTGACGTACTCCTTTTCCTATTTGGAACCAGTTTGTTGTTCCATGTCCAGTTCTAACTGTTGCTTCCTGACCTGCATACAGATTTCTCAAGAGGCAGGTCAGGTGGCCTGGTATTACCATCTCTAGAAGAATTTTCCACAGTTTCTTGTGATCCACACAGTCAAAGGCTTTGGCATAGTCAATAAAGCAGAAATAGATGTTTTTCTGGAACTCTCTTGCCTCTTCCATGATCCAGCAGATGTTGGCAATTTGATCTCTGGTTCCTCTGCCTTTTCTAAAACTAGCTTAAACATCTGGAAGTTCACGGTTCACGTATTGCTGAAGCCTGGCTTGGAGAATTTTGAGCATTACTTTACTAGCGTGTGAGATGAGTGCAATTGTGCGGTAGTTTGAGCATTCTTTGGCATTGCCTTTCTTTGGTATTAAAATGAAAACTGGCCTTTTCCAGGCCTGTGGCCACTGCTGAGTTTTCCAAATTTGTTCAGCAGTAGCTAATTGTTTTATTTGCCTATGACCTAAACTGATTTGGATTAATGGTTCTTTTTAAATTTAAATAACTTAACTCCAAAAGGTTACATGATAGAAACAACTGATTCGATTTAACAGGCTTTCTCTATGCTCTCTTACTTTCTCTACACTTTATGTATTAAGATATAGAATATATATATAAATGTATAAAATGAATTTGCACAAGAGAAACTCAACTCCTTAAAAATGTAATTATCTTAAAAATATACAAATAATCAAAAACTACCAAAATCCATATGCCATCAGTGAGACTACCATAATATCATTACTATCCTCCATTAAGATAAAAATGCCCTATGTTGACAACTTGATTCAGGGTATCAAATATCACATAATTGTGATGTCCTTCATAACCCAGTAGATTTTTGTAACTTGTTTCAAAAACTATTCAGTTTTTACAGTCCACCTTCAAAAATGCACAGTTATTTTTGAAGAATCTTTTAGAATAATTCCATTGTTTACAGACTGCTGGGTAGACGTCTGGATATTTATTTGGCCTTATCATTAATATGTGTAGTATACTTCAATAACATTGCTTAGAGCATAAGCCATAAATAAGATTTTCTCATCACATTTACTTTAGTATATTATATAAAATAGGTGCAAATAAATGTTTTTGGTGAAATAAATACATGTTCCAAAATACTGCTGTTTGACACTGTAGAGCTTTTGTTTTCTTCTTTCCTTCTCAGTTTTTGTCCCACTTGTATCTAGTTGTTGTTGGTCATTGCTAAGTCATGTCCAACTCTTTGTGACCCCATGGAGTGCAGCATGCCAGGCTCCCTATCCTTCATTATGTCCCAGAGTTTGCTCATATTCATGTCTATTGAATAGGTAATGTTCATCCAACCATCTCATCCTCTGCTCTCCCTACTCCTTTTCCCTTCAAACTTTCCCAGCATCAGGGTGTTTTCCAATGATTTGGCTCTTTGCATCTGATGGCCAAAGTATTAGAGTTTCCAGCATCAGTCCTTCCAATGAATATTCAGGGTTGATTTCATTTAGGATTGACTAGCTTGATCTTGCAGTCCAAGGGACTCTTGAGTCTTCTCCAGCACCACAATTCTAAAGCATTAGTTCTTCAGCCCTCAGCCTTTCTCTATGGTCCAACTCTCATATCTGTACATGACTACTGGAAAAACCATAGCTTTAACTCTATTGTGTAGTCAGCCTTTATGTGCTTTTAACAAAAAGCTCATTATTAGAGGAAAGCCATAATAAAGTTATAGGCCCCCGAAGTTTAGAAGGAACTTAAAATATATCTAAAGTCCACTCACAATCAGTGTGGAAATTCACTTGATAGTATCCCAGGTGGATAGTCACCTAGCATCTCATTGACCACTTTCGGAATGGGAAGCTTGGGAATAAGACCAGAAAGTAAACTGGAAAAGGCTAGAAGATCCTATTAGCATTACCATTTCACACAGAGAGGCAATTAGGCCTCTGGAGCAATGGTGAAAATGAATGACATCCCTTGCAAATGTCAGATCATAGATATACATTTCACTTTAGTTATCCCCAACCTCTACAGGACTTTACATTTTGTTTGGGTCTTTACAATGTCCCATAAGATTTTGCTGTGTTATATACAAATGTGCTGCAGATTAAAAATTCTTTATTTCTGGATCTCAATTTCTATACAATGAAGTGTTACTTTATAAATTCTAAAATTAGACATTTAATACAAAACTAATGCATTGAAAATTTCCCTATATTTGACTTTTACCTTTTTCCTTCCATGCTCTTCTCATTTATTTGGGCCATTCGATTAAATAGCTCACAAATGTATCAATGATTGCTAATAATTTTTATGTCACTTCTAGGTCATACTCAGATTTCACTACCTGTAATAGAAAATACTCCAATAGAATTTTCTTCTTAATTATATTCTGTAGTGATCATGTAAGAACATTATTTTCCCTTTACTGTGCTGCTGCTGCTGCTGTCACTTCAGTCGTGTCCGACTCTATGTGACCCCAGAGACAGTAGCCCACCAGGCTCCGCCATCCCTGGGATTCTCCAGGCAAGAATGCTGGAGTGGGTT
The DNA here is from genome assembly GCA_006408695.1 of Aepyceros melampus. Lineage (NCBI taxonomy): Eukaryota > Metazoa > Chordata > Mammalia > Artiodactyla > Bovidae > Aepyceros > Aepyceros melampus. The sequence continues at coordinate 106,521 of SJXQ01005384.1, read as the reverse complement.
GCCATTTCCTTCTCCAATGCATGAAAGTGAAAAGTGAAAGTGGAGTCGCTCAGTCATGCCCGACTCTTAGCGACCCCATGGATTGCAGCCTATCAGGCTCCTCCATCCATGGGATTTTCCAGGCAAGAGTACTGGAGTGGGGTGCCATTGCCTTCTCCGTCCCTTTACTGTATATGCATATAATTGGCTTAAGTGCTATGATAATTGTGTGTCTAGGGCATTGCAATGCTAATAGTCTAAAAGTAAAGAGGTTACCTTCTTCCCCAATATAGTTATTATTATATATATGTAGAATGAGCTATGCTTGACTAGTGAAATAATTTATGTTTATCACACTTCCTATACAATCTGTTACATTAGATTAATATCAACTATTCAGATTAAAGATTGAAACCAAAAGGAGATTGAAATAGGTCTTTCAGGTTTGGTGTAGTTGCAAAGAAAATGGGGAAACCAAAGAATAGCTCAGAATTTTGAGAAATTACCTTCTACTCTCCACAGGTAGGCAGGTAGCCACAAGGGAAGAAAGCCAAGAAAGGTGCCTGTGAAGTTTTAAAGACCTTCAGGACTAGAAGTAACTGATGTTGGACCAGAGTTTGTTCTTTGAAAACAAGACTGTAAGTGTCTGGCAGTTTCTGTGATCAGCTGCTCTTTGCTCTTTGTTCACTGAGTTTATAGGATTGCTTTCCATAAGCTGTAACATTAAGATAATTTCTTATAAACATTTATAATTATCAACAGAAAGCTTGGGGCTTCAACAATTGAATATTTTTTGGTATTTCGCTTTAGCTAAGGAGAATTTATTATTTTAATTGTTGAGAATTGTTATTTTTCAGCCTTCAAAATCTGTCCCTTAATATAGAACTGTATGTCCATCAAATTGATAACATTAAGACATAAAAGCATATTTCTGGTGGCACCTGTCAAAAGGTTATATCCACAAGGGACTCAAAGTCATATATGTAACAAATTAGAGGTGATCCCAGCCAAACAATATGGTAATATTCTGCCATTGGTATGAGCCCAATGGATCAAAAGATCTGTATTCCATGGCTGTGACCATTTATTAGCTACTTTTGTGCCTTCAGTAGGATTGGAGGATATAATCAACCATACTGAAACATTAGTAACTTTCACTCAACGAGCTTTACATGATAGTAAATGAGCAGTAAGCCTACTGAATTCTGAGGTCTCTATGATGACAAAGGCAATGCTACAAAACTGCTTGGCCCTTGACATTCTTGTGGCATCTTGGGGAGGCACCGGTGCCATAATTCAAACTGAATGTTGTGTTTTCATACCTAATGAATCCTCTAATAAAATGCAATTGATGAACCATATGAAAATCAGATTTCTGCCGGGAGTGACCCTCTCCCAGTCTTCAGAAACTGGTTTAGCATGGGAAGTTCTTGGCTTAAGTATTCATTTATAACTCCATTAATGTTATCAGCTATATTATTTGTATTTTGCCTGTTTTACAAGATTATTGTTTCTTGTACTACCACATGTGTGACTGAGCTTCCAAAGAAAAGAATGATGACTAGGTAACTTCAAGCTGTTGATCAAATAAATAGTTCTATATGTGATCAATGATTCAATTCAGTTCAGTTGCTCAGTCGTGTCCGACTCTTTGCGACCCCATGAATTGCAGCACGCCAGGCCTCCCTGTCCATAACCAACTCCCGAAGTTCACTCAGACTCACGTCCATTGAGTCTGTGATGCCATCCAGCCATCTCATCCTTGGTCATCCCCTTCTCCTCCTGCCCCCAATCCCTCCCAGCATCAGGGTCTTTTCCAATGAGTCAACTCTTCGCATAAAGTGGCCAAAGTACTGGAGCTTCAGTTTTAGCATCATTCCTTCCAAAGATTATAGTAGTGTAACTCTAAGATGCAATAAAAAGGACTATTTTCCTGGACCATAATTAGAAGACAGATGTCCAGAGATCTTTGACTATGATGACCTAGTCCAGTAATAGCACATTGAATGGCCTTTGCCAGACCTAGCAATGAGTCTTCCCAGCACCATGGGACAAAATGATCATGTAATGCCTCCCAAATTTATAACCATAACCATAATGCACCACTGTCAACTACAAATTGACACTTGTCAAGGGCACTTGCCATCTGCCTCTGAAACAGCACATTTCTGTGCTATTTCAACATACCCTGAAAGGAATTCAGGGTGGAAATTAAGAATGAGGCACTCTGTGCTCCAAGAAAACTGGCAGAACAAGTCTTCAGATAGTTAGATGTTTTTAGGAACTGATTTTATGGGGACAATCCCTGCATCTCCTCATATCTAGAAAAGCACCTTCATAGTAACAATATTTACTTGTGACTAGCAGAAAAACTTTTGTGAAGATAAGTCTTGATTGCCTCACCAAAATCACATATATTGACCTTCCCCTCTTGCCTTTTTGGAGCAGTTTCTCAGAGCTATCAGAGGTGCTGTCTCTTAGGCTGCAGTCCTCATTTTGCCCCTCAAAAAGCTTATGTCACACAACACAAAAAGTTGTGTCCATGTATCAGAAGATTGTAAAGTAATAATGTAATTTTTTAGGGTTCAAATGGTTTAAAGAAGTCTTGATTACTGAGTAAAATCATTCAATGACAGTTTAATAAGCTTGAGCAAAGTAGAACATGTAATATATCTAGCATATTCCTTGATATATGTTAAATATTGTCACTGCTATTTTTACTATTATTTTATTATTTAAAAGAGAAAAGACTGAGAATATTCATACATTTAATCAGATGGTGTAATCACTCACCTAGAGGCAGAAATCCTAGAATGCGAAGTCAAGTGGGCCTTAGAAAACATCACTACAAACAAAGCTAGTGGAGGTGATGGGATCCCAGTTGAGCTATTTCAAATCCTAAAAAGATGATTCTGTGAAAGTGTTGCACTCAATATGCCAGCAAATTTGGAAAGCTCAGAAGTGGCTACAGGACTGGAAAAGGTCAGTTTTCATTCCAATCCCAAAGAAAGGCAATGCCAAACAAAGTTCAAACTACTGCACAATTGCACTCATCTCACAGGCTGCCAAAGTAATGCTCAAAATTCTCCAAGCAAGGCTTCAACAGTACATGAACTGTTGAGATTCCACATGTTCAAGCTAGATTTAGAAAAGGCAGAGGAACAAGAGATGAAATTGTAAACATTTATTGGATCATAGAATAAGCAAGAGAATTCCAGAAAAGAAAACATCTATTTCTGCTCTATTGACTATGCCAAAGCCTTTGACTGTGTGTATCACAACAACTGTGGAAAATTCTGAGATGGGAGTACTAGACCACCTGACCTGCCTCCTGAGAAATCTGTATGCAGGCCAGGGGGCAACAGTTAGAACTGGACAACAGACTGGTTCCTAATAGGAAAAGGAGTACATAAGGCTGTGTATTGTCACCCTGCTTATTTAACTTCTATGGAGAGTACATCATGAGAAATGCTGGGCTGGAAGAAGCACAAGCTGGAATCAAGATTGCCGGGAGAAATATCAATAACCTCAGATATGCAGATGACGTCACCCTTATGGCAAAAAGGAAAGAGGAACTAAAAAGCCTGTTGATGAAAGTGAAGAGGAGGGTGAAAAAGTTGGCTTAAAGCTCAACATTCAGAAAACTAAGATCATGGCATCTAGTAACATCACTTCATGACAAATAGAGGGGGAAACATTGGAAAAAGTGACAAACTTTAATTTGGGGGCTCCAAAATCATGATGGTGACTGTAGCCATGAAATTAAATGACACTTGCACCTTGGAAGAAAACTCATGACCAACCTATAAAGCATATTAAAAAGCATAACTTTGCCTTCATCTAGTCAAAGATATGATTTTTCCAGTAGTCATGCATGGATGTGAGAGTTGGACTATAAAGAAAACTGAGCGCCGAAGAATTGATGCTTTTGAACTGTGGTGTTGGACAAAACTCTTGAGAGCCCCTTGGACTCCAAGGAGATCCAGCCAGTCCATCCTAAAGGAAATCACTCCAGAAGGACTGATGTTGAAGTGGAAACTCCAATACTTTGGCCACCTGATGCAAAGAACTGACTCATTGGAAAAGACCTTGATGCTGGGAAAGATTGAAGGTGGGAGGAGTAGGGGATGACAGAGGATGAGATGGTTGGATGGCATCACTGACTCAACGACATGAGTCTGAGCAAACTCCAGGAGTTGGTGATGGACAGGGAAGTCTGGTATGCTGCATTCCATGGGGTCGCAAAGAGACAGACACTACTGATCAACTGAACTGAACTGAATCAGAAAGTAATAATACACTATTTGCATTTCAGGGAATTTTGAGTCACTTAAGAATAATGAAGCGGGGTGGCTGTGATGGACAGCACAGAAGGGCGGTAGAGAGGATCTTCCCCACGTCCAATGTCAGGGGTAGCAGTGAGAGGAGCTACCCACGGGCAAGGTAAGGGGACGTGGCTATGCTCTGCTGGAGCAGCTGTGAAGAGATATCCCACATCCAAGATAAGAGAAACCCAAGTAAGATGGTAGGCACTGAGAGAAAGCATCAGAGGGGAGACAGATGGAAACCACAGTCACAGACAACTAGCCAATCTGATCACATGGACCACAGGCTTGTCTAATTCAATGAAACTAAGCCATTCTGTGAGGGGAGACAGACGGAAACCACAGTCACAGACAACTAGCCAATCTGATCACATGGACCACAGGCTTGTCTAATTCAATGAAACTAAGCCATTCTGTGTGGGACTACCCAAGATGGACGGGTCATGGTGGAGAGGTCTGACAGAATGTGTCCACTGGAGAAGGTAATGGCAAACCACTTCAGTATTCTTGCCTTGAGAACCCCATGAACAGCATGAAATGGCAAAAAGATAGGACACTGAAAGATAAACTCCCCAGGTTGGTAGGTGCCCGATATGCTACTGGTGATCAGTAGAGAAATAATTCCAGAAAGAATGAAGGGATGGAGCCAAAGCAAAAATGACACCCAGTTGTGGATGGGACTGGTGATAGAAGCAAGGTTCAATGCTGTAAAGAGAAATATTGCATAGGAACCTGGAATATTAGGTCCATGAATCAAGGAAAATAGGAAGTGATCAAACAGGAGATGGCAAGAGTGAACATCAACATTCTAGGAATCAGCGAATTAAGATAGACTGGAATGGGTCAATTTAACTCTGCTGCTGCTAAGTCACTTCAGTCGTGTCCGACTCTGTGTGACCTCATAGACGGCAGCCCACAGGCTCCCCTGTCCCTGAGATTCTCCAGGCAAGAACACTGGATTTGGTTGCCATTTCCTTCTCCAATGCATGAAAGTGAAAAGTGAAAGTGAAGTTGCTGGGTCGTGTCCGACCCTCAGCGACCCCATGGACTGCAGCCTTCCAGGCTCCTCCATCCATGGGATTTTCCAGGCAGGAGTACTGGAGTGGGGTGCCATTAACTCAGATGATCATATATCTACTACTGTGGGCAGGAATCCCTTAAAAGAAATGGAGTAGCCATCATGGTCAACAAAAGAGTCCAAAATTCAGTACTTGGATGCAATTTCAAAAATGACAGAATAATCTCTGTTCGTTTCTAAGGCAAATCACTCAATATCATGGTAAAACAAGTCTATGCCCCGATCAGTAATGCTGAAGAAGCTGATGTTGAACAGTTCTATGAAGACCTACAAGACCTTTTAGAACTAACACCCAAAAAAGATGTCCTTTTCATTATAGGGGACTGGGATGGAAAAGTAGGAAATCAAGAAACACCTGGAGTAACAAGCAGCTTTGGCCATGGAGTACAGAATGAAGAAGGGCCAAGGCTAATAGAGTTTTGCCAAGAGAACACACTGGTCATAGCAAACACCTTTTTCCAACAACACAAAAGAAGACACTAAATATGGACATCACCAAACGGTCAACAACGAAATCAGACTGAATATATTCTTTGCAGCCACAGGTGGAGAAGCTCTATACAGTCAACAAAAACAAGACCGGGAGCTGACTGTGACTCAGATCATGAACTCCTTAATACCAAATTCAGACTGAAATTGAAGAAAGTGGAGAAAATCACTACATCATTCAGGTATGACCTAAATCAAGCCCTTATGACTATACATTGGAAGTGTGTGCCTGATCAACTATGGATGGAGGTTCGTGACACTGTACAGGAAACAGGAATCAAGACCATCCCCATGGAAAAGAAATGCAAAAAAGCAAAATGGCTGTCTGAGGAGGCCTTATGAAGAGCTGTGAAAAGAAGGAAAACGAAAAGCAAAGGAGAATAGGAAAGATATAGCCACTTGGATGCAGAGTTCCAAAGAATAGCAAGGAGAGATAAGAAAATCTTCCTCAGTGATCAATGCAAAGAAATAGAGGAACACAATAGAATGAAAAAGACTAGAGATCATTCAGATCATGAACTCCTTAATACCAAATTCAGACTGAAATTGAAGAAAGTGGAGAAAATCACTACATCATTCAGGTATGACCTAAATCAAGCCCTTATGACTATACATTGGAAGTGTGTGCCTGATCAACTATGGATGGAGGTTCGTGACACTGTACAGGAAACAGGAATCAAGACCATCCCCATGGAAAAGAAATGCAAAAAAGCAAAATGGCTGTCTGAGGAGGCCTTATGAAGAGCTGTGAAAAGAAGGAAAACGAAAAGCAAAGGAGAATAGGAAAGATATAGCCACTTGGATGCAGAGTTCCAAAGAATAGCAAGGAGAGATAAGAAAATCTTCCTCAGTGATCAATGCAAAGAAATAGAGGAACACAATAGAATGAAAAAGACTAGAGATCACTTCAAGAAAATTAGAGATACCAAGGGGACATTTCATGCAAAGATGGGCTCAATAAAGGACAGAAATGGTATGGACCTAACAGAAGCAGAAGATATTAAGAAGAGGTGGCAAGAATACACAGAAGAACTATACAAAAAAGATCTTCATGACCCAGATAATCACGATGGTGTGATCACTCACCTAGAGCCAGACATTCTGGAATGTGAAGTCAAGTGAGCCTTAGGAAGCATCACTACAAACAAAGCTAATGGAGATGATGGAATTCCAGTTGAGCTAATTCAAATCTTAAAATGATGATGCTGTGAAAGTGCTGTACTCAATATGTCAGCAAATCTGGAAACTCAGCAGTGGCCACAGGCCTGGAAAAGGTCAATTTTCATTCCAATCCCAAAGAAAGGCAATGCCAAAGAATGCTCAAACTACCGCACAATTGCACTCATCTCACACGCTAGTAAAGTAATGCTCAAAATTCTCCAAGCCAGACTTCAGCAATACGTGAACCATGAACTCCCTGATGTTCAAGCTAGCTTTAGAAAAGGCAGAGGAATCAGAGATCAAATTGCCAACATCCACTGGACCATCGAAAAAAGCAAGAGAGTTCCAGAAAAACATCTATTTCTGCTTTATTGACTATGCCAAAGCCTTTGACTGTGTGGATTACAAAGTATTGTGGAAAATTCTGAGAGAGATGGGAATACCAGACCACCTGACCTGCCTCTTGAGAAACCTATATGCAGATCAGGAAGCAACAGTTAGAACTGGACATGGAACAACAGGCTGGTTTCCAATAGGAAAAGGAGTATGTCAAGGCTGTATATTGTCACCCTGCTTATTTAACTTATATGCAGAGTACATCATGAGAAACACTGAGCTGGATGAAGCACAAGCTGGAATCAACATTGCTGGGAGAAATATCAATCACCTCAGTATGCAGATGACACCACCCTTATGGCAGAAAGTGAAGAGGAGCTAAAGAGCCTCTTGATGAAAGTGAAAGAGGAGAGTGAAAAAGTTGGCCTAAACCTCCACATTCAGAAAACTAAGATCATGGCATCCATTCCCATCACTTCATGGCATTAAATGGGGAAACAGTGCAAATGTTGGCTGACTATTTTTCTGGGCTCCAAAATCACTACAGATGGTGATTTCAGCCATGAAATTAAAAGATGCTTACTTCTTGGAAGGAAAGTTATGATCAACCTACACAGCATATTAAAAAGCAGAGACATTAGTTTGTCAACAAAGTTCCATCTAGTCAAGACTATGGTTTTTCCAGTGGTCGTGTATGGATGTGAGAGTTGGACTATAAAGAAAACTGAGCATAGAAGAACTGATGCTTTTGAACTGTGATGTTCGAGAAGACTCGAGAGTCCCTTGGACTGCAAGGAGATCCAACCAGTCCATCCTCAAGGAGATCATTCCTGGGCGTTCATTAATAGGACTGATTTTGAAGCTGAAACTCCAATTCTTTGGCCACCAGATGTGAAGAGCTGACTCATTTGAAAAGATCCAGATGCTGGGAAGATTGAGGGCAGAAGGAGAAGGGGATGACAGAGGGTGAGATGGTTGGATGACATCACCGACTCGATGAACATTTGTTTGGGTGAACTCCGGGGGTTGGTAATGGATAGAGGGGCCTGGCATGCTGCAGTTCATGGGGTTGCAAAGAGTTGGACACAACTGAGTGAATGAACTGAACTATGAATAATGACAAGCAATGCCCATTTCTCCATTGGAAAGGGCTATATTATAGGGTAAATAAATTGGCTAAATTTGCAATCATGGACTTTGGGTTCAAAAGTTAATAACAACAACAAAAAAAAAGGTAATAACATTTCCATTAATTATCTATGGGCTATGGAGACTTTGAAATGCAGTCTCAAACTGCCCTGAGCCTGTTTACTCATGTATATTATGTGGTAAATACCTCAAGGCCATTTTGAAAGACACTGAGAAAATTCATCAGTTCAGTAAACATTAGATGGTACAATCTGTTTCTACTTATTGCTTTAAATTTTAAAGTTACCTTTGATGAGAGAAGGCAATGGCAACCCACTCTGTTACTCTTACCTGGAAAGTCCCATGGACAGAGGAGCCTGGTAGGCTACAGTCCATGGGGTCACGAAGGTCAGACACGACTGAGCGACTTCACTTTCACTTCTTACTTTCATGCATTGGAGAAGGACATGGCAACCCACTCCAGTGTTCTTGCCTGGAGGATCCCAGGGACGGGGGAGCCTGGTGGGCTACCGTCTCTGGGATCGCACAGAGTCGGACACGACTGAGGCAAGTTAGCAGCAGCAGTAGCATGATGAAAAAAAAGTATCGAACTCGTGTTAGATCAGTAAGCTATTGTTTGTCACCTTACAGGAGTGATCTAAATTAAAAATTGATATTTAAGTTTTAATTCATAGAATATAATAAATAAATTTAAACCTATTTGTGAAAAGCATCACTAAACAATTGCAAAATTCCTCATGCAAACTTTATAAGCTCAAAACAGAAATTTCCTTTGAAAGTGAAGGAAATTTGTCTTCTGGACCAAGGAAAAGAGTTTCATTAGAGATAGAAATAGTCAAGGGAAATCCCTGGAGGCTGACATGAAGCAGGAATACAGTTGCAGTTAAAATACAGAATATTCAGTCAAATTTGAATTTCACACAAAGGTAAATTTTTAATATAAAAATATTTCATGCAACAATTGAGTAATACTAAAAAGGACTGTGCTTTATATCATAGGCAATATTTTGAACTATCTTATGCTAAAAAATAAATATTCATTGATCATATGAAACTCTAGTTTGGATATTCTGTTCGTTTTATATTGTTGTTAACTTGGCTACCTTTGGCAGGAGACATTTGATACTGTGTGAGATTGTGTTATGTCCCCGGATGATTCCTCTTTCTGCCATATATTTAGGATAAAATAATGGCCCTTAAAGCACACTCTGGAAAAAACTTTTTGTCCTCAAGGAGAAGTCTGAAAGGACATCATCAAGAAGGCTAGACCTCCAATGAAATCTATTTGCAGTTTGCAACACAGACAATGCCTCCTTGCACAAAACGTTACTTCATCCAAACTCTTTTTTTTTTTTTTTACTTTTTTAGTTTTTTTTTTTTTTACTTTACAATACTGTATTGGTTTTGCCATACATTGACATGAATTCACCACAGGTGTACATGAGTTCCCAATCCTGAACCCCCCTCCCACCACTCTCCCCATATCATCTCTCTGGGTCATCCCAGTGCACCAGCCCCAAGCATCTTGTATCCTGTATCGAACCTAGACTAGCGATTCGTTTCTTTGATTCTTTACATTCCTTTGCATATACCATTTACCTGTCTTCGATTTCCAGAAATGCTTCTACTTATTTGAATTATACCTTTTCTTCAAGTCTACACTTGCCTATCTGTACACATAATTATCACTTATGTCAAAGCAGTTTTGAGAATAAAAGTGAATCATATTGTTACACCAGGAATATAAGCATAAATTATAATTCTTCCATTCAAATCAGGGCATGTGGTCCCTCTACTTTATAGAAACATCCCCAACTTCCTCTCCTGGCTCTCTCACTATACCATCACCTGGAGCAAGTATGCAGCATACATTGTCTTATATTTTTATGTTATCTTTTTATGTGAATATTACCTCATTTCTCATTTCAAAGTGAGTGAAAACTTTGAAATCAGAGACTATCTTATATTTTTTGTAATTAAACCCTTCCCAGAGAGCCTCATACAGAGGAGACACATAGTGACTATTGATTAAAATATTTTTAAACCCAAACCTACATCGGAATAAGCATAACAAAATTCATTGTGACACAGCTATGAATATATGGTGGCTTTGCTCATTTCACATAATTAGCTGTGGTAAAAATTTGATATATGTGGTTATGTGCTGTGACACCAGGAGCCCAATTTTTATTGTCAGCTTTTTAATGTATCACATAATACAGAAAAAATTTTTAATCTCTCCACATAAACATAATGGGGCTGCAATTAAGGCACATAAAGTTTACATCATACATATCGTTAGTAAGCAGTAGCTTGTAGCTTAGTGTTGATACCTTATAGTGTGGGTTCTATTCTCTGAAAAGTTTGACTTAAATTATCCTCTTTTTATAAGTTATTTGACTTTTAAATGCTGTTTGTCTTAATGTGTACCTTTTGTGGTTTGTGCATTTGTATACTTCTATTATTTCAGTAATCAATTTGAGAAAGGCTGATGAGAAATTTGGAATGTCCTCTTTGTATAGTTAGTATAATTGCCATGAATTTGGCCAGGTGTAGCTAAATGATATTTCAGGCAAAGAACTAATAGCAAAGCTTTTTACACAGTAATTTCCTGGGTAAGGTTCAACAAAATGAAAACTCATCAGAAGCCCTGCTGGGATTCCATCAGCAAGCATTTATTTGTAGTCGCATGCACACCTGCTTGCACAGTAATAATACACTAGTGAGTTAAGTCACTATGCCAATGCAAATTAGCCTTATTCTGAATCTAACACTGGAATCTAACAGCAATGCTAACCAGACAAATGAATCACCACTATTGGTTAGTGAAAAAATTCTACAGCATTTGCCTACTTCTTTTATTTCCTCTGATTATAGACAGTCTTTTATGAAAGCACCTTTTCTTCCCTTACTCCTACCATTTATATGAAGAATTTGCAGCATATTCCTTGCTCCATTGGTGCAGCAATATTGAGCAACACAAGCATGCCATTTGTAATGTGATTTTTCAACCCAAGAGATTCTGTGCTGCTTAATTCAAACTTAAATTCAATTCAGCAAATATTTATAGAGGACCAAGTCTGTGTAAGGTATTATGCTAGGTGCTGGGGGTGGGGGCAAAAATAAAAAAGTGAGCAGAAATATCTCCTGATCCAAGAGATTTCTGAAACAGTAGTGGAGATAAGATGAACACTCATAATACTACAAGGTAAAGCAGAAAACTAGAAATGTCACAGATTGCTAGAGAAGAGGAATAACAAACTTAAAGTCAGTATATCAGTAAAAGACTGACACAAGAGATGTCTCGTCAGATAGTTTTAATGTGTAGTAGGATTTAAATATGTTGCTGTTAGAGAAAAGGGAAGAAAATGTGTCCTTTAACATGCTGGCCTCTGCATAAGTAAAGGGAAAAAATTGGGGAAGAGGAAGGCATGTTTGGGTAAATAGGTAGGAGTTCCATTTAGCTGGAGTGTTATGGGGTAGCTGTACATGGAAGCAGGGTGAGAGAAGTATAGAAAGGAAAAAGAATCATATATTTAATCATTAGACATCTTTTAAGAGTTTGAGGTATGAAAGACACTGCCAGGTTGAGAATTTAGGGATTCTCCAGGTGAAAGGATCTGCCTTCTTGAGTTTTATTTTTAGTAAAAAAGTGTTATCACTCAGGCGTGTCCAACTCTTTGCAACCCCATGGACTGTAGCCAGCCAGGCACCTCTGTCCATGGAATTTTCCAGGCAAGAATACTGAAGTGGGTAGCCATTCCCTTCTCCAGGGGACCTTCACAACCCAGGGATCAAACCAGGGTCTCCTGCATTGCAGGCAAATTCTTTACTGTCTGAGCCACCAGGGAAGCCCTATTTTTAATAAGGGAGTTACTACGTTTTTAGAATGTAACTCAAAATAAAACTTTGTAAAGGCCCGTTTTTAGCCCAGATGTACATCTTTTCCTGCTGGAAATATTTTAGCTGTGTTTACCTAAAGCAACACAAAAGAGATTTATTCCAGCACTGTGTAAATTTGCTTCCTATATAAAATTAATTTCTTCACAGTTATTTTCTCTCTCCTCTATCAAATGATGTGTTAGTTTCCTAGGGCTGTCATAACAAAGTACTAAAAACTAGGTGCCTTGAAACAATAGAAGTTTATTCTGAAACAGTGTGGAGGCCAGAAGTCCAAAATCAATGTGTTGGCAGGGTTGATTTCCTCTGAAAGAGAATCTGTTCCATGCTTGTCTTCTAGCTTCTGGTGAGGACCAGCATTCCTTGCCATTCCTTGACTTGTACATGCATCACTCCATCTCTGCCTCCATCTTCACATAGAATTCTCCCCAGACCCCTAGGTCTGTGTTCAAATTTTCCTTTTCTTCTAAGGACATCAATTATATTGAATTAAGGCCCAATGCAATGACATTATCCTAACTTGATTAAACCTGCAAAGGTCCTATAGAGTCACATTCACATGTACTGAGGGCTAGTACTTCAAAATACCTTTTGGGGGGAAACGCAATTCAACATATAAACAGATGACTAGGCTTTTCAAATTATATACACCAAAGAATTAATATTCTTATGGCTCAATGGTTAATAATCTTCCTTCAATGCAGGGGCCACAGGAGACTCAGGTTCGATCACTGGGTTGGAAAGATCCCCTGGAGAAGGGCATGGCAACCCACTCCAGTATTCTTGCCTGGAAAATCCCATGGACAGAGGAGCCTGGAGGGCTACAGTTCATGAGGTCACAAAGAGTCAGAAACGACTAAAGCAACTTAGCACAGTTTATCTATACAATAGATATAATAATAGAAAAGAAAGTCACTTAATCATATCTGAGTCTTTGTGACCCCATGGACTGTAGCCCACCAGACTCCTCTGTCCATGGGATTCTCCAGGCAAGAGTACTGGAGTGGGTTACCGTTTCCTTCTCCAGGGGATCTTACTGCCCTCATATTGCTGTGAAGATAAAATTTATGTGGAAGGACTTAGCATTGGGCCAACTTAGCTATGTGGTTTGTGCTTCTATTTGTGCAGTTAATTCAGGTACCTGTTTCAGAAGTAGCTTCAGAAAAATTTCTATTGTGTTACATTCAACTGTCTGATTCTAAGTACCACATCTCACCAGTTTAAAACAAATCTACAAGCGTCCTGGACATGGTCAAAGGAAGTATATAATTCAGAAAAGGTGTTAGGCTGTTATAGAACTTTCTTTAACTTTGGAGTATTCCATAAAAAAAAAAAACACAAATATATAGATAGTTGCAAAGTTAGTGTCCAGCGATTCTATTTTCCCATTCGGTAATAGGCTTACCAATATTTAGATCAAGGCAGGTTTAGATTTTGGCTAATTGCTGAATTAGACAAATCTGGTTGCTTATAGCTTTCTCCTGTTTCTTTCTCTCACTGTTGGATGGCTGCATTTTAATGCTCTGGATAATCACCTGCACTTTCTCCTTTCCTTTGCCCTTTGGCTTCAGCACATGCAAAGTTAAATTTAATGCAAGGACATCATCTGGCAGAATACTCCAATCTCAAAAGGTAAATTCCCAAACCTCCATTGAAATATTTCTAGTTTAGCCTGAATTTTCAAGACAATTGCCTCCTCGTCACCACTTAATTTGGTTTGTACACGTACAATCACATGAACAAATACAAGTTAATGGAAAACCTTCTTGGCTGTTGGTGAGTTGGACATCCATAAGGGATGGTATATGGGAATGCTGGAATTTATAATCCTTTTCAGTCTGCCATTAATTAAAAGTGCCCCAGAGACAGATTGGAAATGACCCGGGGTAAAGGGGCTGGAGGTTAAGTCTTTTAGCTTGGAGCCTCCAGTTTGAACCTGATCTAAGCTGGTAATCAGAGCTACTGCTATTTGAGATCAGTTTGGTGACCCGTGTGAAATGAATTAATAATCTAAGGCTTGTTCTGTTAGACAGGTGTCTTCTCGCACAGCTGGAGTTGATAGTCTCTGCAGAAGAAACCAAAAACGTAAAAAAGATGGAGATAAAATGGCTTCACAAGTACTCTCTTGCCTTGTGAGTATCCTTGTTCAGTAACATGGAAAAGTATGAATCTTTAGGATTCCATATGCGCCACTTGTAAAACGCTATGGGAATAAAAGAGATCTGGGCTTAATAAGACCCAGACTGTGGGTCAAATGAGAATCAGGTGGTGGGTCTAAGTGAAATTTAATATCCCTGGCTTCTCATTTCCCCCCTCCTTTCTGTTTGGTTGTCATGGGAGTCTGTGTTTGTGGAAGAAACATTGACTGTATTTGCCCAGGGCAGATAGATCTACCCTCCAGCCTTCAATTTTGACTTTAGCAGAAGGACAGAAAGTTGCATACTAGATAGAAAGAAGGGGAATTGTACTGGTAACTCTGAAAGAAGAAATAGATCATTGAGAACATTAAAAAATGTTTTTTTTTAAGACATCATATACCGAATTGAAATAAGAGCAAAACAAAAGTTTATCACTAAACTGAGGAAAGCTGTTCAAAACTTGGTTTACTCTAACTTTTTTATTATGATTAACTTCAATCCAGTGGTACTTTTGCTCACTTTTAAAATAATGTCTATTAAGGAGATTTTATTTGTTTGTATTTAATAATCGGAATGGGGAAGTCCCAGGGAATTAAATGGAGAAAAGAAACATCTGACCTCAGTGTATGATATATAAATTTATTTTTGTAAAAATATGAATCATTGATATTAATCATAACTTTCTGTTTTTAGTAAGTTTCAACAGGCAAAAATTACTATGTCTTTCCAAATCAGGTTTGTGAGGTTATTTGTGTGTGTGTGTGTGTGTGTGTGCATGCATCAACATAATGCATATACCCTAATGCTGAGGAAATTGTGGTATCCTTTTTATCTGACAGATTCTTCAAAGATAAATTCATTAAATTCTGATGAATGACACCAGAAATGTCATGTCTGGCTAAGAACTAATCACCTTCAGAATCTGTCTTCTTGATTTACTTTTTCTTTAAAAATGTCTTAACTTGCTTTTGCTCCTCTTTGTAACTCATCATAAACCAAGTTATTCCATTATATGGGAATTCTATTACCTGAATCTGGAACTTTTAGAATTCCTTTTCCCATCTCTTCATTCCCATATCCTGGCATACAGTTCCTTCATTTCCTACTGGGTAGATAATCTGACAAGTGCTTTCTCATAAGATGTTAATGCCTGGTTGTGGATTAAATATGAAAATTTAATCAAATTAAATTGTCTATGTTTGTTTTTGACACAGAACAGTAGCTTCATATGGTTCAGACTTATAACTCCTTAATTTGCATTTAACAACAAAACTGAAATATTTTCTCTTGGTAATACTAGGGGATTGGAGTCCCAGAAGTCAGTGGTGATATTTTGGGGGTTGGAAAACTTTTGCTACACTCTTCAAAATCCCATCATGAGTTATTTTGCACACAAGTGGCATCTAGGTTTTGTTTCCTAGCAATGATTTGTGTGGTACCAAAACTTTAGAAAATGATCAGAGTTATGAAGTTATTGATTGGTTCACTTGGAGTTTGAAATTTTTTTTAATTTTAACTTTATATTGAAGTATAGTTGATTAAAAAATGTGTTAGTTTCAGATGTATAGCAGAGTGACTCAGTTATATATGTATATGTATCCCACATTTCTTACGTCTCTTGCATTAGCATTGGCAGGCAAGTTCTTTACCACTAGTGCCAGGTGCAAAGTTTATGCATGTATCAATTCTTTTTCAGATTCTTTTCCCATTTAGGTTATTACAGAATATTGAGCAGAGTTCCCTGTGCTGTACAATAGGTCTTTGTTGGTTACCTACTTTATTTTTTTTAATTAACTTTTACTGGAGTATAGTTGCTTTATTTTACATTGAGGAGTTTGAAAACTTAAACATAAGCTAGTACTTGTGTGTTAAGTTGCTTCAGTCACGTCTGACTCTTTGCAACTCTGTGGACTGTAGCCCACCAGGCTCCAATGTCCATCGGATTTTCCAGGCAAGAATACTAGAGTGGACTGCCATGCCCTCTTCTAGGGGATCTTCCCTACTCAGGGATTGAACCTGCATCTGTTATGTCTCCTGCATTAGTAACCAAGCTCTTTGCCACTAATGCCACCTGGGAAGCCTGAACTAGTACTTGCTGTGATTTATTGATATTTCAGTAACACTGTAATATAACATTAGTTTTAAAATTATCAATTATTTGTCATAACATTGCTATCTATTAATTCTCTCATTAAACTGCCAGATTCTTTAAGTGTGTCGATCTTGACAATATTCTCATCACAAGCCTTAAGATTCTAAGGAATTGTCCTAGAGCATTGAGATTTTGCAACCATTTTGAGATAATCATATAAACCAGGTGTGGTATTATTCCTTTTCTAAATGAACAATTCTGGCTTAGAGGCTCTATGTAGCTGCCCAGAGGCCCAGCCAATATTGCCAGAACTGGGTTTTAAATTGAATACAGTTGGACTTAATACACCTCTTTAACACAGAGGAAATGTTCTTCTGATGATATTGATTCATGTTTTCTGCTTTAAATATACTTTATTTATAACCAACATAACTAGGATACCACTGAAAATCACAATACTACTTCTATTTACAGTATATTTTGAGATTGAAGTAGTAAAATGCATTTTCCAACTGATCAAGTTAATCAGAAATATTTTTTGCCTCAATCCTTGTGGTTAGTAAATTTTTATAAAATTTATTTGCTTGTTTCCCATATTAAAATTTTAGAATTTTAAATACATGCATTCAGGAAAAATTTACTGAAAATGTACTATGCATTAAGTACTTCACAACAGGGAAGATCAACACACCTGTAACGTGATGTGTTTACGTGGGAGGGGAGAATGTGGTGGTATACTGAATATAATTAGTTTTTTGTTTTCTCATCTGAATACCTTGTCTATCTCAAGTTTATTATCATAAGGGTCACTTTTCCTTATAGTAGATATACTTTGTATACAGTGTGGGAATTGGCTTCCCAGACGGCACTGGTGGTAAAGGACTCACCTGACGATGAAGGAGATATAAAAGACGCGAGTTCAATCCCTGGGTCAGGGAAGACCTCCTGAAGGAAGGCATGGCAACCCACTCCAGTATTCTTGCCTGGAGAATTCCATGGACAGAGAAGCCTGGTGGGCTGCAGTTCATAGCACTGCAGAGTTGGACATGTCTTAGCATGCACACACAGTGCAGGAATATGAGCCGAGCCACACACTTCTTGGGTGTGGCCAGTATGGAGCAATTAGGGCTTCTTCCTTCCTTCCTTCCTTCCTTCTTTTCTTTCTTTCAATGATTTGATTCTTCCTCAAAATTACACTGCTACAAAAAAAAAAAATTGAAAAGATCTTAAGCAATGCAATCCCTTAAATGCATAAATATTTATAAATCACCAACTATTGTTAACTATGGTACTGGTCCCTGGGTGGTAAGAAGGGAGGTGTGGAGAATAACATGCAACAACATACAAATAAATAAATCAGTATCAAGTGTGAAAAATCATCAAGGGAAAAAAAAAGATTTGACGATAGAGTTAATGACAGTGTGACAACAACTGGTAAAAGTTCAGTGGTCTAAATGAATGAGGAGCTAACCTTTAATTTATTAATAAGACCTGAATACAGAGAAGGGAATCAACTATTCAAAGAACTGGTGAAGAAATTCCAGGCAGGGGGAATGACTTGTGCTGAAATCCTGAGGTAGAGCAGAGCACAGCATGATGCAGAAATAAAAAGAATGTCACTTGAGATGGAGCAAAATTCAGGAGAATAGAAAGGGATTCAATAGAGGGACTGAAGCAGCAGAGATGAACAGGTCCCTTCATTCCAGTTATTTAAGATGTTACTCTATTTTTGCAACTAGATGCAGGGAGAAGAGTTTCACAGAGGCTTAGAAGAATGCCTTGGAGCCCATAATTTCCATTTGTCACTAGAAAAAGGGGAACCGCAAACTAGCTCGCTTCTGCCTGTGGTATTTTTTTAAGGCAAAAATCAAATTCCTTGTGGCTCTGCAAGCAAATGTATCTGTTTCTTAACTTGTATTGTGAAAATACCACATGAGAGACCTGGTGTAGTTTTGTTACAACACCTATAGCAGTATTTCCTACCAAAACATTGCAAAAATAAACTCTATTTTATTCACCCTTTAATAAAATCACTTTCATTAAATCCTTAGTTTTAGCCAAGAAAGTAGATTAGTAAAAGTCCCTTTGGACTAGCTATTAATGCCATTCCCTGAACCATTTAAGAAGAGTTTTAAATTTAATCTCTTCAGTGTTCCCTGAATACATCTTTGGAAAAGAAAATTCTGGCCTTATGGATATATACTGTTTTTAGGTCAATAAAATTACTTTTTCCAGGGTTTACTTACAGGAAAAACTATGTTGGCATACACTGGATTGCCACTTAAGCAATGATGATAATAAGGATTATATTCTGCAATGGGTTTCCAAACTACAATCTCCTAGGAAATATATTTGTAACTGCATTTTCAATTGCCAATTAGGTAAAGAGCGTGTCATATGAATCCACAGAAATGTGCTCACAGCTACATTGTTTTCCCATTGTAAATATGAATTCAAGGGGATTTAATAGACTAATTCAATTTCAATTATAGTTGGCCTATTAGAGTCATGATTTGACTATGATATATATTAATATCTACATTATAATGAATATATGAATGTATATGAATAAATGAAATGAATATATGTCATGTTATTTTCCAATATATAAAATATTTGTAATAACTTACCCAAGAAGTACAGATGAAAAAAACAAAATGAAGATAAAATTACTAAATACAGTTAACTATGAAAAAAAACTTTCAATGGTAAATCAAGCAAAATCTTTCAAGCACCATCAGTTTTAGGTTTCTCTTTATAAAGCATGAAATTTGAAGATTAACTAGATATAATGTAACTCACTATGTCTTTAGTTTCTGACATATAATAATGTTAAGATCTGAAGCATCCATTTAATTGTTTAACAAACAAATTTTGAGCATATTGTATGTGCTAGAATGTAATCTAGAGAATAGAGAAAATAAAAAGATTATATGAAATAACCCCTACCCTCACAGAGGTGACATA
This sequence comes from Aepyceros melampus, assembly GCA_006408695.1. Classification (NCBI taxonomy): domain Eukaryota; kingdom Metazoa; phylum Chordata; class Mammalia; order Artiodactyla; family Bovidae; genus Aepyceros; species Aepyceros melampus. The sequence continues at coordinate 86,907 of SJXQ01005384.1, read as the reverse complement.
AAAACAACTTCAAGAAAATATTATAAGTTTTGTGATGGGAGTGCAGTCATGGCACAATGGAGTCACAAGCTGTAGTGTTAAAATGAAAGAAAAGGTAAAACAAATTCTTGTATTTATTTCTGACTATTAAAGACCTTAGATAATTATTTCACACTGACATTTTAAACTTTTATGTTGAAGATACAAAGAAAAGATGTGTCAATACCAATCTGAGTATACACTGTGTAACTAATCTTCCAAATACTTTTCATTCATTAAAATGAACAGTAGCCATTTCCGGGAATATAGATAAAACTTTAATTAAATATGTGTATGTGTGAGATTTAATTTGAAGATCTAGATTAAAATTATTGCTGAATACTTATCAGCCTGTGAAATTAAGAAAAGTACTGAAACTCTGAACTCCAATTTTATGATTGATAAATATTATTTCCTACCTATTGGGCAGAGTCATCCTCAGAAATGAGATATGTATGAAGTGCACATGGAATGTTATATGAATCATAACTATTATAAGTCTATATGAGCAACTTTCCCATTGTAGTATAGTGTGTAATATATCTGGGTCTTGCTTACTGCTAAGTAAATAATGTCCATTTTTGTATTCTTAGCACCTAGAAAAGTACCAAGCATCTGATAGATATATGACACTTGATGAAAAAATTACCCTACTGATAATTTTTTCTATATATAGGCTCACACTTAAAAGTAAAAATTTCCCAATGTGTCAGAAATTTAGTTTTTATCTGAATACTTAAAGAAAAGAGAAACTTGATATTTGAAAATATTTATATTTTTAGTGGTAATATTTAATCCATATAGCTAGGTCTTCCAGTATAGTCCAAATATTCAATTAATTTTAACCAATGTTAAGGCATTGCTTTTTATATTTGAATTCTTAAAGTTAGAATACAACATTCCATGGTAGGTCAGCCAAGAAGAGGAATTCAGTTTTAGTCTTGGTAACGTTTATATTATTCTAGAGGTTATTCTAAGCAAATAGACACACATACATCCACTTCATAAGTGTACTCATAAATTTTGATATTTTTACTAAACAGAAAATAGTAAATAACATTCTGTATCAATAATTATAATGATCATTTCTGTATAAGACTCTACTTTGTGGGTATACAATAATAATAGGCAGTCTTTACTATTGTAAATAGTGCTACTATGAACACAGGAGTGAATGTATCTTTTTGAATTAGAGTTTTGACTAGATATATGCCCAGAAGTTGAGTTGTTGGATCATAAGGCAACTCTATTTTTAGTTTTTTTTCTGAGGAACCTCCATACTGGTATCCATAGTTATTAAAATTTTTATGCTCCCCAAAACAGTGTATAAGAATCCCAGTAATCATGTCCTCATCAATTTTATTGTCCTTTTCTTTTTTCTTTTGAGAATAGCCATTGTTATCCTTATAGGCAAATTCAGACTTATATTGACAAAAGTAGGAAAAACCACTAGACCATTCAAGTATGACCTAAATCAAATCCCTTATGACTATACAGTGGAAATGAGAAATAGGTTTAAGGGACTAGATCTGATAGACAGAGTGCCTGATGAACTATGGATGGAACTTCCTGACATTGTACAGGAGATGGAGTTCAAGACTATCCTCAAGAAAAAGAAATGCAAAAAAGCAAAATAGCTATCTGAGGAGAACTTACAAATATCTGTGAAAAGAAGAGAAGCAAAGGAGAGAAGGAAAGATATAAGCATCTGAATGCAGAGTTCCAAAGAATAGCAAGCAGAGATAAGAAAGCCTTCCTCAGTGATCAGTGCAAAGAAATAGAGGAAAACAACAGAATGGGAAAGACTAGAGATCTCTTCAAGAAAATTAGAGATACCAGGAGAACATTTCATATAAAGATGGGCACAATAAAAGGCAGTAATGATATGGACCTGACAGAAGCAGAAGATGTTAAGAAGAGGTGGCAAGAATACACAGAACTGTACAAAAAAGATCTTCATGACCCAGATAATGACAATGGTGCGATCACTTACCTAGAGCCAGACATCCTGGAATGTGAAATCAAGCAGGCTTTAGGAAGCATCAATATGAACAAAGCTAGTGGAGGTGATGAAATTCCAGCTGAGCTATTTCAAATCCTAAAATAATAATTTCAAATCCTAAAATCCTACCACACAATTGCACTCATCTCACACTCTAGTAAAGTAATGCTCAAAATACTCCAAGCCCGGCTTCAACAGTACTTGAACCGTGAACTTCCAGATGTTCAAGCTGTTTAAAGAAAGGCAGAAGAACCAGAGAGCAAATTGCCAACATCTGCTGAATCATTGAAAAAGCAAGAGAGTTCTAGAAAAACATCTATTTCTGTTTTATTGACTATGCCAAAGACTTGACTGTGTGGATCACAATAAACTGTGGAAATTCTGAAAGAGATAGGAATACCAGACCACCTGACCTGCCTCCTGAGAAATCTGTATGCAGGCCAGGGGACAACAGTTAGAACTGGACATGGAACAACAGACTGGTTCCAAATAGGAAAAGGAGTACATCAAGGCTGTGTATTATGACCCTGCTTATTTAACTTATATGCAGAATATATACATCATGACAAATGCTGGGCTGGATGAAGCATAAGATGGAATCAAGATTGGTGGGAGAAATATCAATAACCTCAGATATGCAGATGACACCACCATTATGGCAGAACGTGAAGAAGAACTAAAGAGCCTCTTGATGAAAGTAAAAGAGGAGAGTGAAGAAGTTGACTCAAAGCTCAACATTCAGAAAACTAAGACCATGGCATCTGGTCCCTTCACTTCATGGCAAATAGATCAGAATACAGTGGCAGACTTTATATTTTGGGGCTCTAAAATCTCTGCAGATGGTGACTGCAGCCATGAAACTAAAAGACACTTACTCCTTGTAAGGAAAGTTGTGACCAACATAGAGAGCATATTAAAAAGCAGAGACATTACTCTGCCAACAAAGATTCGTCTAGTCAAGGCTATGATTTTTCCAGTAGTCATGCATGGATGTGAGAGTTGGACTATAAAGAAAGCTAAGCATCAAAGAATTGATGCTTTTGATCTGTGATGTTGGAGAAGACTTTTGAGAGTCTCTTGGACTGCAAGGAGATCCAACCAGTCAATCCTAAAGGAAATCAGTCCTGAATATTTATTGGAAGGATTAATTTTGAAGCTGAAACTCCAATAGTTTGGCCACCTGATGCAAAGAACTGACCCATTGGAAAATACCCTGATGCTGGGAAAAGTTGAAGGGGGGAGGAGAAGGGGACGACAGAGGAAAAGATGGTTGGATGGCATCACTAACTCAATGAACATGTGTTTGAGTAAACTCTGGGAGTTGGTGATGGACAGGGAGGCCTGCTGTGCTGCAGTCCACGGGGTCACAAAGAGTCAGACATGACTGAGTGACTGAAGTGACTGAAATGATTGCACCCGAGGTGAGGTAGTAAAAGAATAGCACCTTGGATTTGAATTTCTCTGAAGATTAGTGATACTGGACACTTTCAGGGGCAGAAATTTTTTTTCCTTATTTCCTTCTTGGTTCTTTGGTTGGCCTAATAATTAAATTGACATAAGACAGGTAAGCAGGAAAAAAAACAAACTTAAGTCCATATATACAGCATCCTTCTTGCGCTTCCCTGGTAGCTCAGTGGTAAAGAATCTGCCTGCCAGTGGAGGAGACATGAGTTCAATCCCTGGGCCAGGAAGATCACCTGGAGAAGGAAATGGCAACCCACTCCAATACTCAACCATAAATATGCTATTTAGAGAATCCAAAGGGAAAAACACCAATGAATTAAAAAGAAAAGAATGAAACAAAAGAAAGGAAGAAGGAAGGAAGGAAGAAGGAAAGAAAGAGAAAGTTTGATTCTACTGTGTTGAGTGATGTGAGTGAAACTGAATTATGAACCGTTTCCAAAACTCTTGATTTCATCACACCAGTTTGAATTTTTGCACTCTCTTTTGTGGTTGTAAATGCTGTTTTCTTTTTCTTAGAACAACCCAATCAACTTTGCCCACTCCTGTGAAAACCACACGGAGACAGCATTTAAGATGATTTATTTCCTTAGATGAAAAAATTACTTTCACTTTTATCCCGATGGCTCACAGTCTCCCAAAGCATTCTGCACGTCCCACAGTGGTGTCCATGATAAATAGCTCTTGTGGGATTAGTCTTCCCACTTCTTCAATTCTCTTTCTTTTCCAAATTTTTCAGTAACTTTCAAAAACAAATTTAATTTTTTTTTTTAATTAGACCACTAATTACACATGGTCTCGGCTACTTGCCCTTTCCATATCTGTAATTCTAGCCAGACTTAATCAACTTAGAACAGAGATTCATGCCTGTATTGCTAGCAGCTTCTGAGAATACTAATGTTTTCAAAAGTGCTCAACATTTATTGTTCCATATAAATATTAGGATTTTTGAACTAGATCTTCAATAAGACAAAAGGATTTTTCTTTCAATTAGTTTGGATCGTTACCAATGCATATTACTTAAATCTAAAATGAGATAGTTTCAGCATCAGTTTTGCTCCCTTTCTGTTTTGTTTTTATTTTGTTGCTATCTACAGGTGTAAACATTAAAATATCTTGTTTATATAAATAAAAATGATGGGAAAGGAAATTTGCTATCAGTGGGAATTCTTGAGCTTCTTTATTTTTTATATTCAAAATAAATAATACTTGTTCTTAAATTTATTTTTAATGACTTAATAGTTACAAGTTTACTAGGTCCTCCTTCAACTTGATTGAAAGCAAGCAATTGAGAACATTGTATTTGGGTCATTTCTTTCTTGTTTTGGAAGAAATATCAAAAATATTTTATTGAAACATATAAAATAACTAATGTAATTATATTTGCTATAGTGTACTGTAGTGAAGTCGCTCAGTCGTGTCCGACTCTTTGCGACCCATGGACTGTAGCCTACCAGGCTCCTCTGTCTATGGGATTTTCCAGGCAATAGTCCTGGAGTGGATTGCCATTTCCTTCTCCAGGGGGTCTTCCTAACCCAGGGTTCGAACCCAGGTCTCCCGCATTGTAGACAAACGCTTTACCATCTGAGCCACCATATTTGCTATATAACGATGTATATAGTTATATTTGCTATATGTTTACTTAGAGACACAACATTCAAATCTATATAGCCAGAAACTCCTGAGGAAATAAAAATAGTATTAACTTCAATATAATTTGGCAATCTGCTATTTTTTAAATAAAATACTTGTATCTTATCATATTCCATAAAAATATTTATTAAAATGTTCATATTTCAGATTTTTCTCTTTTATTTTAGGAAAAAATGTCTGAAATGTAACCCACATGTAAAAGCCAGTTTTCAATGTCTAACTAATGAATTAGATCAGACAAACTGCCAGGAAAAAAAATTATTTTTGTAAAAATAATACAATGCTATATGATGCTAAAACTGTATATTATTTAGGATGCAAAATGTTATATAATATATATTATGCTTATTTCATAAATATACATACGTTCATATTATGAATTTTAGTGTGAAGTTTGGGGAATAGTTCAGTTCAGTTCAGTCGCTCAGTCGTGTCCGACTGTTTGAAACCCCATGAATCGCAGCACGCCAGGCCTCCCTGTCCATCACCAACTCCTGGAGTTTACCCAAACTCATGTCCATCGAGTCAGTGATGCCATCCAGCCATCTCATCCTCTGTCGTCCCCTTCTCCTCCTGCCCCCAATCCCCCAGCATCAGAGTCTTTTCCAATGAATCAACTCTTCGCATGAGGTGGCCAAAGTACTGGAGCTTCAGCTTTAGCATCATCCCTTCCAAAGAAATCCCATGGCTGATCTCCTTCAGAATGGACTGGTTGGATCTCCTTACAGTCCAAGGGACTCTCAAGAGTCTTCTCCAACACCACAGTTCAAAAGCATCAATTCTTCAGCTCTCAGCTTTCTTTACAGTCCAACTCTCACATCCATACATGACCACTGGAAAAACCATAGCCTTGACTAAAAGGACTTTGTTGACAAAGTAATGTCTCTGCTTTTGAATATGCTATCTAGGTTGGTCATAACCTTCCTTCCAAGGAGTAAGCGTGTTTTCATTTTATGGCTGCAATCACCATCTGCAGTGATTTTGGAGCCTGACACTGTTTCCACCGTTTCCCCATCTATTTCCCATGAAGTGATGGGACCAGATGCCGTGATCTTCATTTTCTGAATGTTGAGCTTTAAGCAAACTTTTTCACTCTCCTCTTTCACTTTCATCAAGAGGCTTTTTAGTTTGTCTTCATTTTCTGCCATAAGGGTGGTGTCATCTGCATATCTGAGGTTATGGATATTTCTCCCAGCAATCTTGATTCCAGCTTGTGCTTCTTCCAGCCCTGCGTTTCTCATGATGTACTCTGCATATAAGTTAAATAAGCAAGGTGACAAAATACAGCCTTGACGTACTCCTTTTCCTAGTATAGGCAAATGATAAATAGGATCTGAAATAGGTAATATCAAGAGAATAAAAAGAAAGAGGGAGTATAATGTATATTTTTAAAGTATAATTAATATTCACTATTTGGATATAGAGAAAATTGGCAATGAGAGAAAGAAATGAAAGATGACACAGACTCTTTTTTGTTTTGTCTTGTTAACTAGAAAAATAATAACGTTGTTAAAAAAAAAAAAAAACTGAGGAAACTGCAAGAGGAAGCCCAGATGATGTGGAGGGAAATTCAATAAATTCAGTTTTGGACATATAGTTGCATGAATCCCAGAAATATTTCGCATCATCTAACAGAAAGCTACAAGTGCAGCAATGAAACCTGAAGAAAAACTGGTGATTGAAAAGTAACTTCTGAAGTCATATCATTTAAATGACTGCTGAAGTCATTGACCAACCTAGACATCATATTAAATAGCAGAGACATTACTTTGGCAACAAAGGTCCGTCTAGTCAAAGCTATGGTTTTTCCAGTAGTCATGTATGGATGTGAGAGTTGGACTATAAAGAAAGATGAGCACTGAAGAATTGATGCTTTTGAACAGTGGTGTTGAAGACTCCTGAGAGTCCTAAGAGATCCAACTGGTCCATTGTCAAGGAAATCAGTCCTGAATATTTATTGGAAGGACTGATGCTGAAGCTGAAACTCCAATACTTTGGCCACCTGATGCAAAGAATTGACTCATTTGAAAAGACTCTGATGCTGGGAAAGATTAAGGGTGGAAGAGAAGGGGCCGACAGAGGATGAAATGGTTGGATGGTATCACCGACTCAATGGACATGAGTTCGAGTAAGCTCTGGGAGTTGGTGATGGACAGGGAGGCCTGCATGCTGCAGTCTATGGGGTCACAAAGAGTCGGACACGAGTGAGTGACTGAGCCAACTGACTGACTGAAGTGATTGGAAAAGTCAATATTAAGAGAAAAAAGTGCTAATGAGGAGTAATCCAAAATAGGTTGAAGAATGAACATTGAAATATGTTTACAATGATCAGGAAAGAGTATTAAAGATAACAAGCAAGGAATACACACAAATATGGAAGAAAGCAAAGAGAATGTAATGGTATGGAAACCAAAGGAGGAAGGAGCTTCCAGAAGGGTTTGTAATGAATAATTTTAAGTCCTGTAGAGATATTGAGATAGGTGTAGAAAGAAAAATAAATCACTGAAACCGCTTGTTGCTTATTTTTGAAAGCTAATTCTATTGAAGTACTGGCTAGAAAATAGATTTTATATGAATAAATTTCATGAATATTATAGAATACTCTTAACTAGAAAAGTTAGCTCATAGTGAAAAGAGGAGAGATATGGGAGCAAGCTGGAGGGATAGTCATGTAAATTAAGGTTTTATTCTTGCTTTGTTTTTTAATGTAGAATGGATCCAAACATTCTGGGACTTACTGCAGACACCAGAGTGAGAAGCAATAAAAAGTGAAACAGGAGAAAGCAGGATGAAATGGAACCTTTGGCACAAAGAGTGGCATTAGGATGAGGAAGAAAAGCCTGTTATAATTTCAAGATAACAAGGTAGAAGAAAAAGCACTGGGGAGAATAAATGTGGGAATTTTTTATCATTGTCTCCACTTATTTACAGAGTGATGAAGTGATGATTAGAGTTGTTTTGATAGTGTTGGAAGCCTAGAAAAAAATTAGCTGCCGCTTTAGGACTTTAACTATATAGGCAAAATAAAGATTACCAAAAAAAAAAGAAACTGTTGTAATTACAGATTTGGAATACAATTTGATCGTGTTGTTTCACTTTTTCTAGCAATACTTTGTGACAAGAGGAAAATCAGTTGGGTGAGGTATTTTGGGAGGGATGAAGCATTCTATTTTCGGAATTGACAATGGGTAGATGGTGGTAAATTAATGATGCTGAAGATTTAAATCACTAAATGACTCTCATGGAATGGTTAGTAATGGCTTGAGATGTGGGGATAATAGCTAGAATACCTATGACTGGAAGTATACAATTAGGCCAAGAAAGTAAATGCCATCATCAGTTTGATGAGTCAACTTAAATTTTTAGTAAAGATAAAAGATTGGCATTCTCATGTAGTTTGGTCATTTCCAAAAACTCCACTAAACTAATGGAAAATGAATATTTTTTAAGACATAAATTCCAACACAGCAGCTGTGCAGAATTTGCCTTGCATGCTTGTATGTGCTGTCACTTCACTCATGTCTGACTCTTTGTGACTCACAGATTGTAGCCAGCCAGGCTCCTCTGTCCATGGGATTCTCCAGGCAAGAATACTGGAGTAGGTTGCCATCCCCTTCTCCAGAGGGTCTTTCCGACCCAGGGATTAAACCTACATCTCTTATGTCTCCTGCATGGGCTGGTGGGTTCTTTACCACTAGTGCCGCCAGGGAAGCCCACACAAGTAATCAATTCATTTGTTGTTGTTCAGTCGTTAAGTCCTACCCAACTCTTTGAGACCCCATGGATAGCAGTATCCCAGACTTCCCTCTCCTTCACTATCTCGTGGAGACTGCTCAAACTCATGTCCATTGAGTGGGTGATGCCATCTGACCATCTCAACCTCTGTCATCCCTTCTCCTCCTGCCCTTAATCTTTCCCAGCATCAGGCATTTTTCCATTGAGTTGGCTGTTCGCATCAGGTGGCCAAAGTATTGGAGTTTCAGCATCAGCATCATTCCTTCCAATGAATACTCAGGACTGATTTCCTTTAGGATTGACGGGTTTGATCTTCTTGCTGTCCAAGGAACTCTCAAGAGTCTTCTCCAGCATCACATTTTGAAAGCATCAATTCTTCAGTGCTCAGCCTTCTTTATGATCCAACTCTCAAATCTGGCATGACTACTGGAAACACCATAGTTTTGACTATATGGGCCTTTGTTGGCAAAGTGATTTCTTTGCTTTATAATACTGTCTAGTTTTGTCAAAGCTTTTCTTCCAAGGAGCAAGCATCTTTTAATTCATGGCTGCAGTCATCATCCACAGTGATTTTGGAGCCCAAGAAAATAAAATCTGTCAATATTTCCACTTTTCCCCCATGTATTTGCCATGAAGTGATGGGACCAGGTGCCATGATCTTCATTTTTTGCATATTGAGTTTAAGCCAGCTTTTTCACGCTCCTCTTTCACCTTCATCAAGAGGCTTTTTAGTTCCTCTTTGCTTTCTGCCACTAGAGTAGGATCATCTGCTTATCAGGGGTTGTTGGTATTTCTCCAGGCAATCTTGATTTGAGGGCAGGATAAAAAGCTATGGGAGAGATTTCTGAAAGGGAACTAAAGATGATAAAAGAACTAATGTATTTGAAAATATTAAAAAGAAATATATTCAACTCAAAGAACATTTTAATTGAGAACTGTCCAAATACATAAAATAATACAATTAATTTCAAGTAAAACAAAAAGGCAGCAAAGAAAGAAAAGTATACTATTCTGCATGAATCAGCTATAAATATTGACAAAGGTAAACTGTTTCAATGGAGAAGGAAATGGCAACCCACTCCAGTGTTCTTGCCTGAAGAATCCCAGGGACGAGGGAGCCTGGTGGGCTGCCGTCTACAGGGTTGCACAGAGTCGGACACGACTGAAAACGACTTAGCAGCAGCAGCAAACTGTTTCAAACACTGAATAATAATCTAGTGAAATTTAAATTAGAACTATATTGGAAAGATTTTTTTGTATAAGGTGGGAATGGTCAAAAGACTAAATCCTAAGTTTTCATATATATCTAAAGAAATAATTTATAGATAACACCTAATAAGTAAAAATCAAGAAGTACTGATATCAATTTATTTATAGAAAAAATACATATTTTAAAATTTGCTAATAGATATGAGAAACAGAAAATTAGAATCTTAACTCAAAAAATTGTACATTATTTAACATTTTAAAATATGCACCATAACTTTGCCAAAATGATAACTTCTTTTTTATAAATGAGTTTTGTTAAGAGTGAAGCAAAAGTTGTATTGAAAGTACAAGAGATTCAAACTGTATGTTGAAGATTTTGGAGGGGAAGAAATTCATAAAGATACCAGAGTCAAATTGAGGCTCTGGTGCTTGAGAGTGAAGTAAATGCAACTGCAACTCCAGGGGTTGAAAAAGTTGAGAAACTAGTGACAAAGTATTGGAGGATTGGCATAGAGAAGATACATGAGCAGCACTAAGTTTCTGGAAGAGAACGCATGAAAAAATCCAAAGGCAAGGTCTGACTGATAGCTCTAACTCTGAATATATGAATCACATGATTTAAAACCAAGGCTGTAAGACAATTGAAAGCTGGAAATTTGGACTAAATTGTAAGAAAACTTGAGCTAGAGGCTCACTGAAGTATTAAATATTGACAATTCAAACATTTTCTCAAGAGTTTCCTCTTATTCATATGCCTTTGTGCTTGTATGAGCCTCATAGTAGTCTATGGCTAATGTTTTTATGGTAGTAATAGTACTGAGGGGAGTAGGGGCAGGCCATCTTCATTTCATCAGAAGAATCATTCTCATGAAGAGGGGAGATTTCACCAGTTTTTACAAAACTGAAGAAAGAAAGGTTGGACTCACCTCTCCACTAAGTGTCATGGAATGTTGTCTGCTCATATCCTACCCTGCAAGAGTCAAGGAGAAAGATTCCCTGTGTCTCAAACCATACTAAAGAAATCACTGGAAATTGTTTCTTTGTCTCACGCTTTCCGTACAACGTTTATGTTTCTGTCATTCTAATTAAATTACACCAAAGTGTGAAATAAATGTGTTTGCTCTTTTTGTCATGGAGCGACTTCACTCACTCACTCACTCACTTATTTGTCTAAGAATAATGAAAACTATGCATGCTCTTTCTGTAAAAGCTTTATGGAATAGTCTGCAGTGTTGAAAGAAGCAGACTGATACAGGTGGGCTCTTGCCGTCATTTAACTCTTACAAGTTTATGGCTCATGTTTTCATGATAGTGATAGTACTGGTGAAGGGGAGGAGGCCATTTTCATTTTATCTATTTATTAACTTTAGCACCTCAGCAAACAACTGTAACAAATTGCCATGGGAGAAGGGGAAATGAAATGAGAAAACAGGATGATTTTTAGATTCTATCTTGTTTGTCATACTAAAAACCACAAACAAAAAAGTAGTTTAAGGAGTCATTGAGGGAGAATAAGTAGGAATTCCATCGTGGAAATTTTATAATCACTTCCCTAAGAATAACTACATTTTAATTGCCAAAGGGAAAAAATCTACATACATAAGAACGATCGTGGAAAACGAACAATTGTGATGAAGGAAACAAAGAGAGATTAAATTCAAATCAGAGTATTTGCTTAATAGCTTAAGCAGTTGCTAATGTTTATATATTACAATGTGAATTATAATGCTTGGATAATGAATTTGTTGCTTTTTGAAAAGTCATGAACATTTCAACTCACAACTTCTCATACTAAACAGATATGCAAATATTGTTAAGATGATTGTCTATTTTACAATAAGGTTAATTTTGATAAAAGGCACATTAACTCTATAATCATAATAGGGCTAATCAAGACTGGGTTTGATGAAGAAAGCAACAAAGGTAATGTGAAAGGAAAAAAAATAGCTAATTTGTATAATTTAGGCCAATACAATAATTTTTGTTTTTAAATAGAAGGGTTGGATTCTTTTTGGCCCGATGTAAAATGAACAACAGATGATTTCTTTTCATTTACCTTCTTTTGTGGAACTTATTAAATATATTCTGATTGTGTATTATTGTGAGCATGAAGATTGTAAGGAAATCTTGAAAGCAGATAGTTGTAGTTACCATCCAACTAAAGCTAAATATATATTTTGCTAAAGAAAGTAACAAAGCTCCCATGGTTTATATTTATTTCAATCCTGACTTTTTTCCATATAGTGGTTATATGAAAATATTTGAAGATACACACATAGTGCATATTCAGTGCAGTAATTAGAAGCTAAATTAAATGTTTATTTTTAACATTAGAAATCTTAGTAATGCTTAACCATTTTGAAATTAAAAAAAAATATGACATCATTCTATGTAATTCTGACTATTATTTCAACCATAGACTCAGAATTTTGAAATTGAAATGGACCTCAGATTTCACAGGGTGATATTACAAGAGAGGGAACTGAGGCTAAAAGAGTTTATGAAATTTGACCAAAGACACATAGATATTGAATAATAACCTCTCCTTATATTTCACAAATGTGAAATCATACATCTATTTACAACTGACAAAAGAAAGGTTTAAGTACTAGCATGGCTTGCTAAAAAATACACAGTCATTTGATGGAAGATCTGAGACTCAAATCGAAATATAATTTAATTTTTCTTCATATTTTCTAGAGTGGTTAAAATTCATTAATTTTGTGTGATTAAGTACTCAGTTCAATCTTTTCCCTGAGCTCCAGATTTTATTTCCAACTGCCTATTTGACATCTCCACTTAAATTCTTGCAGATAGCTCAACTTTAGTATGTCCAAAATTAAACTTATGATTGATTTCCTATTCCTGCTCCACAGTCTGGTCATTTCAGTTAATAGTAACATCCTGCCCTCTTGCCCTATTAAAAAGTCAGAAAGTTAGCAATAATTAAGTTCTCTCCTTTTCTCATTCTCCACATGTTGGATCTATTTCCAAGACACATCTTGAATGTGTGTCTGTTCTCTATTGCCATGTCACCCTCTTAAGCCAGAACACCTCAGTTATGTTGCTTCTGTTATCATCTGATCACCAGCGCTACCATAACATCCTTTCCATTATCCACACAATAGGCTCTGTTGTTTTCTTAGAGAGTAAAGGCAATTGAGTGACTCACCTGCCAAAGAACTACGAATAAATATTTTTGCACTTCAAATCAAACTAAGCTACTTAACCCATGAGGACTTACCTGATCTAACTGCAGTTCTTCTTTTACACTCTCCCCACCTCTCGTGAATGGTAAAGAATCTGCCTGCAATGCAGGACACCTGGGTTCAATCCCTGGGTTGGGAAGGTCCCCTGAAGAAGGAAATGGCAACCCACTCCCAGTATTCTTGCCTGGAGAATTCCATGGGGAGAGGAGCCTAGCAGGCAACAGTCCATGGGATCACTCAGTTGTGACTAACACCACCATTCATAATTTTCTAACTATTCTGTCTTCTCTCATTTTCTTGAACACTGAAAGACTTCTCCACTTCAAGCCTTTAGTATTTTCTTTAGATTGGGCACTCCATCCCTTGTTTTTCTCATGACTAACCTGAGGTGACACCTTCTGTGGTAGGTAATGCCTACCATGGCCCCAAATGAACCCTGTCTCCTGCTATCTCCTCCCCTTTAGTAACTTTCTTCTAAGCAGTAAGATGAATTTGATTTTTTTTAACTTGAAAGTTGCTCAGTCATGTCCAGCTCTTTGCAAACCCATGGACTGTACTGTCCATGGAATTCTCCAGGCCAGAACACTGGGGTGGGTGGCTTTTCCCTTCTCCAGGACATCTCCCAATTCAGTGATCAACCCAGGTCTCCCACATTGTGGGTGGATTCTTTACCAGTTTAACCACACGGAAAGCACAAGAATACTGGAGTGGATAGCCTATCCCTTCTCCAGCAGATCTTCCAGACCCAGGAATTGAACCGGGGTCTCCTGAATTGCAGGTGGATTCTTTATAAACTGAGCTATCAGGGAAGTCCAAACAATAAGATATCTCAACTTAAGAGGGGATCTCACTCTATCATGAGATTACAAGATTCTGGTTTCCATCTTGCAAGAACACTCTCACTCTTATTGGCTTCAATAAAGCCAGGTGCCATGTTGACTAGTTAATGTGGCAAGGATCTGAGGCAGCCACAGCCAAAAGCTATCTATTGAAGTGCTCACTCCAGTAACCTAAATAGAATTGATCTTGCTAGCAACTATATAATTGAGCTTGAAGAGTCTTCTTCGACAAACAAGCCGCCACATGAGACTTAAGCTCTGGCAAACACATTGATTACAGTCTTGTGAAAACCATTAAACCAGAGGATCAAGCTGAGCCAATACATGACTCTAGATATAGAGAAACTATGAGATAATAAATGTATGTTGCTTTAAGCCATTAATGTAGAAATAGGTTTCTAAGATATCCTGTTTATTGTGATCCATAAAGTCAAAGTCTTTGGCATAGTCAATAAAGCAGAAATAGATGGTTTTCTGGAACTCTCTTGCTTTTTCAATGATCCAGTGGATGTTGGCAATTTGATCTCTGGTTCTTCGCCTTATCTAAAACCAGCTTGAACATCTGGAAGTTCACAGTTCACGTACTGTTGAAGCCTGGCTTTGAGAATTTTAAGCATTACTTTACTAGCATGTGAGATGAGTGCAATTTAGTTTGAGCATTCTTTGGCATTGCCTTTCTTTGGGATTGGAATGAAAACTGAGCTTTTCCAGGCCTGTGGCCACTGCTGAGTTTTCCAAATTTGCTGACATATTGAGTACAGCACTTTCACAGCACCATCTTTCAGGATTTGAAATAGCTCAACTGGAATTCCACCTCCACTAGCTTTGTTCGTAGTGATGCTTTCTAAAGCCCACTTGACTTCACATTCCAGAATGTCTGGCTCTAGCTGAGTGATCACTCCATTGTGATTATCAGGGTCATGAAGATCTTTTTTTTTCTTTTTTTTTTTTTGTACAGTTCTTCTCTGTTTTCTTACCACCTCTTCTCAATATCTTCTGCTTCGGTTGGGTCCATACCATTTCTATACTTTATTGAGCCCATCTTTGCATGAAATATTCCCTTGGTATCTCTAATTTTCTTGAAGACATCTCTAGTCTTTCCCATTCTGTTGTTTTCCTCTATTTCTTTGCATTGATGTCTGAGGAAGGCTTTCTTATCTCTCCTTGCAATTCTTTGGAACTCTGCATTCAAATGGGTATATCTTTCCTATTCTGTTTTGGTTTTCACTTCTCTTCCTTTCACAGCTACTTGGAAGGCCTCCTCAGACAGCCATTTTGCTTTTTTGCATTTCTTTTTCTTGAGAATGGTCTTGATTCCTGTACAACGTCATGAAACTCCATCCATAGTTCATCAGGCACTCTGTCTATCAGATCTAGTCCCTTATATCTATTTCTCACTTCCACTGTATAGTCATAGGGATTTGATTTAGGTCATACCTGAATAGTCTAGTGATTTTCTCCACTTTCTTCAATTTCAGTCTGAATTTGGAAATAAGGTGTTCATGATCCAAGCCACAGTCAGCACCTGGTCTTATTTTTGCTGACTGTATAGGTTTTCCCATCCGTGGCTGCAAAAAAATATAATCAGTCTGGTTTCAATGTTGACCATCTGGTGATGTCCACTTGTAGAGTCTTCGTGTTGTTGGAAAAGGGTGTTTGTTATGACCAATGTGTTCTCTTGGCAGAAATCTATTAGCCTTTGCCCTGCTTCATTCTGTTCTCCAAGGCCAAATTTGCCTGTTACTCTAGGTGCTTCTTGACTTCCTACTTTTACATTCCAGTCCCCTATTATAAAAAGGACATCTTTTTGAGTGTTAGTTCTAGAATGTCTTGTAAGCCTTCATAGAACTGTTCAACTACAGCTTCTTCAGCATTACTGGTTGGGGCATAGACATAAAATGGAAAATTCTGAAAGGGATGGGCATACCAGACCACCTGATCTGCCTCTTCAGAAACCTGAATGCAGGCCAGGAAGCAACAGTTAGAACTGGACATGGAACAACAGATTGGTTCCAAATAGGAAAAGGAGTACATCAAGGCTGTATACTGTCACCCTGCTTATTTAACTTATATGCAGAGTACATCATGAGAAATGCTGGACTGGAGAAAGCGCAAGCTGGAATCAAGATTGCCAGGAGAAATATCAATAACCTCAGATATGCAGATGACACCACCCTTATGGCAGAAAGTCAAGAAGAACTAAAGAGCCTCTTGATGAAAGTGAAAGAGAAGAGTGAAAAAGGTGGCTTAAAGCTCAACATTCAGAAAACAAAGATCATGGCATCTGGTCCCATCACTTCATGGCAAATAAATGCAGAAACAGTGGCAACAGTGGCTGATTTTATTTTGGGGGACTCCAAAATCACTGCAGATGGTGACTGTAGCCATGAAATTAAAAGACACTTACTCCTTGGAAGGAAAGTTATGACCACTCCAGACAGCATATTGAAAAGCAGAGACATTACTTTGTCAACAAATGTCTGTCTAGTCAACGCTATGGTTTTTCCAGTAGTCATGTATGGATGTGAGAGTTGGACTATGAAGAAAGGCAAGTGCTGAAGAATTGATGCTTTTGAACTGGGTGTTGGAGAAGATTCTTGAGAGTCCCTTGGACTGCAAGGAGATCCAACCAGTCCATCCTAAAGGAGATCAGTCCTGGATGTTCATTGGAAGGACTGATGTTGAAGCTGAAACTCCATTACTTTGGCCACCTGATGCGAAGAGCTGACTCATTTGAAGAGACCCTGATGCTGGGAAAGACTGAGGGCAAGAGAAGGGGATGACAGAGGATGTGCTGGTTGGATGGCATCACCGACTCAATGGACATGGTTTTTTTGTGAACTCTGGGAGTTGGTGAAGGACAAGGACGCCTGACGTGCTGCAGTTCATGGAATTGCAAAGAGTCGGGCACAACCGAGTGACTGAACTGAGCTGAACTGAAATGATAAGATATTGAATATAGTTCCCTGTGCTATACAGTAGATCCCTGATGGTTATCTACTTTATATATGGTAGTATGTATCTGCTAATCCTAAATTCGTAATCCATCCCCTCTTTTACCTTTGATGAACATGTTTCCTTTTTATGTCTATGAGTCTTCTCTTGTTTCATCAATAGGCTCCTTCATACTATTTTTTACCTTCCCACTATAAGTGATATCATATAATATTTGTCTTTTTCTGCCTGACTGAAATCATTTAGTATGATAATCTCTAGAGGTCCATCCCATGTTGCTGCAAATGGAATTATTTCATTCTTTTTTATGGCTGAGTAATGTTCCATTATATATTTGAATGCATATAGATGTGTATCATGTCTTCCTTATCTCTTCATCTGTCAATGGACATTTAGATAGATGCCATATTTTAGCCATTGTAAATAGTGATACTATGAATATTGGGGTGCATGTATCTTTTTGTATCTTTTTTTTCCTGAGAAATCTGTAAATCTGTAGGTCAAGAAGTAACAGAATTGGACATGGAATAACAGACTAGGTTCAAATCTGGAAAAGAGTACATCAAAGTTCTATATTGTCACCCCACTTATTTAACTTATATGCAAAATACATCATGCAAAATGCTGGGCTGGATGAAGCACAAGCTGAATCAAGATTGCTAGGAGAAATTCTAATAGCCTCAGAAATGCAGATGACACCACCCTTACGGCAGAAAGCAAAGAACTAAAGATGCTCTTGATTAAAGTGAAAGAGGAGAGTGAAAAATTTGGCTTAAAACTCAACGTTCAAGAGACTAAGATCATGGCATCCAGTCCCATCACTTCATGGCAAATAAATGGGGAATCAATGGAAACAGTGACAGGCTTTACTTTCTTGGGCTCCAAAATCACTGCAGATGGTGACTGCAGCCAGGAAATTAAAAGAAACCTGTTCCTTGGAAGAAAAACTATGACCAACCTAGACAGCATGTTAAAAAGCAGAGACATTACTTTGCTAACAAAGGTCCATCTAATGAAATCTATGGTTTTCCAGTGGTCATGTATGGATTTGAGAATTGGACTATAAAGAAAGCTGACCATCAAAGAATTGATGCTTTTGAATTGTGGTGTTGGATAAGACTCTCAAGAGTCCCTTGTGCTGCAAGGAGATCCAACCAGTCCATCTTAAACGATATCAGTCCTGAATATCCATTGGAAGGATTGATGTTGAAGCTGAAACTCTAATACTTTGACCACCTAGTGTGAAGAACTGACTCACTGGAAAAGACCCTGATGCTGGGAAAGATTGAAGGCAGGAGAAGGGGATAACAGAGGACGAGGCAGTTGGAAGGCATCACTGACTCAATGGATGTGAGTGTGAGCAAGCTCCAAGAGTTGGTGATGGACAGGGAAGCCTGGCATGATGCAGTCCATGGCATCACAGAGTTAGACATGACTGAGTGACTGAACTGAACTGATCTTTTTGTATTGGAGTTTTCATCTTTTCTAGATATGTGATGTGATATGATATGATACATGATATATGATCTTGATATCCCAAGTGCAGATTGCTGGATCATGAGGTAACTCTATTTTCAGTTTTTTAAAGAATCTCTATACTATTTTCCGTAGTGGCTGCACCAGTTTACATTTACCACCAGTAGTGTCAAAGGGTTCTCTTTTTTCTGTAGCACTCCTGCATTTGTTATTTGTGGACTTTTTGATGATGGCCTCCTGACATATTTGACCTGATACCTAGCTATAGTTTTGATTTTCATTTCTCTAATAATTAGCAGTATTGTGCATCTTTTCATGTTGCCTGTTTACCATCAGTATGTCTTCTTTAGAAAAATGTCTATTTAAGTCTTCTGCCCATTTTTTTAAATTGTTTTTTTTTTTTTTTGCTTTTTTAAAAATCACTAATTTAGTTTTAATGTCACCTATTAAAAGCTCCAATTGATTTATCTACTCATTTCTCTGCATAGTTTTTTGGTCAGGTTCCCCTACACCGTTGTGAGATCTCTGAGTTGAAATGAGATATATATCACTGTATTATGTAGGATCCAGTCTTCCTTTTTGTTTCTTTCTACTCCAAGGTGCTTATGAAAACTTATATGCTCATTAGGGTCATAGCATTCTCATTTCAAGATATCAGAATTTTTATTCATTTTCATTGTATTCCAATATGTTCTTGTTTCCTAGAATAAAACCTTTCTTTTTTTTAAGCATTATATTCTGAAGAGAAATAAAGGTTTAAAGTTAGATGTACTTCACAACATTACTATTTTTTGCTTGTCTATGTAAACAAGATAAGATACCATAGTATTATTTGGTGAATTCAAGCAACATAGATAGTATAGTCAACCTATATAATTCATGCCTTAACAATTGCCTGTTTCTGATGTGCAGATAATTTTTTTTTTTTTTTTGGCTTGGTTAATCAAGATAATTGCTTTGCTTCTCCACTTCATTTTTCTTTTGTAGACACAGTCAGATGCTAGAAAAGCTAAACCCACCTTCAACTCTTCAGATAATTCAGAGGGCTTCCATCTTGCTTGTGAGTCCACAGAATATTAATTCTTCTTCTTTGGGGAATACTTGCAACTTAAGTGTCTCAATCACTCATGTAAAGCAGCTGTCAAAATTGTCTGATTCTACATTTATTTTTTTGAGTCTGCATCTTTAAAGCACATCGTAATTATCATAATGCATTAAGACTTTGCACAGAATTATTTTTAAATGATTAAGAGCTTAATGGAAGATACTGAATTATCTGGTTTATTTTCCTTTGTTTTGCCAAAAAGTTGCCTTTCCAGTGTCATCTAATGACTGATAATAATTCCTATGACTCTCTGTTTGACCTTGTTGTTGTTCAGTTGCTCAGTCCTGTCTAACTCCTTGGGACCCCATGGACTGCAGCACACCAGGCTTCCCTGTCTTTCACCATCTCCTGGAGTTTGCTCAAACTCATGTCCATTGAGTCAGTGATGCCATGCAACCATCTCATCCTCTATCTGCATATATATGTGTGTGTGTGTATGCTTACTCAATGTGTCCAACTCTTTCTGACCTCAGAGACTGTGATCTGCTAGGCTCCCCTGTCCATGGGATTTCCAAAGCAGGAATACTGGAGTGGGTTTCCATTTCCTCCTCCAGAGGATCTTCCCAACCAGGGGATTAAACCCACATCTCCTGCATTGGCAGGTGGACTTGAAATGGCAACTCACTCCAGAGTTCTTGCCTGGAGAATCCCAGGGATTGCAGAGCCTGGTGGGCTGCCGTCTATGGGGTCACACAGAGTTGGACACGACTGAAGTGACTTAACAGCAGCAGCAGAGCCACCTGAGAAGCCCATATGTATATATGTAATTTCCTCCCAAGGGACAATCTCAACAGCTCAGCTTAAAAGCTGAACTTAATAAAAGCTGGATGTTATCACATTTGTATTTCATTGAAATTATTACCATTATTCATGTTTATTGTCACATTTTCTTTTATTTTATTCAATCCATTGGTAAACTGTAGTAAGTGGAGTTGGAGAAGGCAATGGCAACCCACTCCAGTACTCTTGCCTGGAAAATCCCATGGATGGAGGAGCCTGGTAGGCTGCAGTCCATGGGGTCGCTGAGGGTCGGACATGACTGAGCGACTTCACTTTCACTTTTTGCTTTCATGCATTGGAGAAGGAAATGGCAACCCACTCTACTGTTCTTGCCTGGAGAATCCCAGGGACAGGGAGCCTGGTGGGCTGCCATCTCTGGGGTCGCACAGAGTTGGACACGACTTAGCAGCAGCAGCAGTAAGTGGAGTGAGTTGAATATGGTCCCTGATTTTGCACTAAAACCTGAAAGGTAGAAAAAGCATACTTACCAAAATTATAGATATTATTTTTCCAGACCCAAACCATTTCTTCAAGGATTCCATCATAAGAAAAAAATGTATAATTGTATTTATATTTTGATTTAATAAAGGAATTTCTTAGTAACCATAACTATAAAGTATTTTTAACTACTCTAAGGTCGTCATCACTATTTTGTGTAGGTAAATTATGTCAGAATTTGTCCTTTGTCAGAATTCACCTAACATGTTAAAAGAAAATTAATAAGAACTTCAAATAATTCATTTTAGTCACCTTTTTCTTTCTGGCATTTAATGAAACAAATCTAGTCAAAGTTTAGTTGAGAATATTTAAAGAAATAATTTCCATTTATTAAGAAAATTTTACGTACACTTTTCAGGTCAAGTTATCAATTATATTAACAGTATGATATAGGTAACTTCCATTGATGAGTGGAAGGGAAATTTGAGACAACTGAATAACTCTATGGTGTATCTTCTCTGGCAATAAAATCTCTCGTATATGCAGTGCTAAGAAGGATACAGTAGACACACTTACAGAGACATCACTCTCTCTTTTTTAACGTATTCATTAGCTTATTATTTGGTTGAGTCTCTTTTGCAGCACATGGGGTCTTTGCTGTGGTGAGTGAGCTTTGTGTTGTTGCTGTTCCTCTGTTTGCAGCCTGTGGGCTCCTCCTTGTGCTCCATGGGCTCAGCAGTTGTGGCACACCCATGGGCTTAGTTGCCCTGCAGCATGTGGGATCTTTGTTCCCTAAATAGAGATCGAGTCTGCATCCTGTGCTTTGGAAGATGGACCCTTAACCACTGGACCAACAGGGAAGTCCCCACAGAGGCCCCTCTGTTGTGTGGGTGTTGGGATAGTGATCAAAGCTTCCCCAGGACATTCAAAAGCTCTGCATCAACTGAAAAATGCAGCAGAGAACTGAAACCTAACCATTAGTCAATTGAGCTAAAATAATAGTAAAAAATCAATTTTGCCTGATATAGTCATTTAATAGTCCTGAGAGAATTGGGGGGAAGTTGTTGGTATTTACTTATTTATTTTGCTATTTTGACCATAATAACTTTCATTTACCTCACATGGATTAAAATATAAGTAAACTATGGACATGAGAGATGACTTTGAGAAAGTGCCTAGGGGCAGAGATTTCACAATACCTCTTGTTATAGAGTATGTGATGGGAAACAATATTTTTATCTCTGCATCTGAGATATTACTCCTCTGTGATAAAATGTTAATAAAAATTAATTGTTCAGCCCATATCTCCTAACATATTAAAAATAATTACTCTTCAAGTAGCTTATAGCATGACTTCTCTAGACTGAATTAGAAATTTAGTACTTGGAATTGTTAAACACTCATAATATATTTAGATATACCAACATTTCACCATGTCCTGAAAGTGAAGTGAAAGTGAAAGTCGTGTAATCATGTCCGCCTCTTTGAGACTCCATAGACTGTATAGTCCATGGAAATCTCCAGGCCAGAATACTGGAGTGGGTAGCCTATCCCTTCTCCAGTGGATCTTCCCAACACAGGAATCAAACCGGGGTCTCCCGCATTGCAGGCAGATTCTTTACCAACTGTGAGGGAAGCCCTCACAATGCCCTGAACCCTGTGTATATCCCAAAGTTCACTATAATTCCCTATAAGAATCATATCTGGAAACGGTGGCATACTTAAGTTTCTATAGTTATTTTTTAGGATGTATCACAAGTATAGTTTCATTCTTCCATACACTGTACTGTGAAATCAGTGTTTTCCCTTTCTTTTTAGTGTTGAGACTAAGGCAGATGTATGGCAGGAATAAGCAGTCTCAAAGGGACTGGTATCTGATCAAAGTATATTTTATTTCCCTCTTCTAAAACTACCATTTTCTCATTTCATTGAAACAGGGACTGAAATCCATACTCTCTCATCAAACACCCACCTTTAACTTACTGTAACAGGCATGTTGTTTAATGTGACCTCTTCTTGTCCAGCTTTGCCAAGATACTTTCCTCCAATTTTTCATTTTGAAGTGTTTGGAAGTTAATGAAGCCCTCCGCATGGCTCCCATCCTCAGAAATCACTTCTATAGCATAGCCCTCCACCCTGTGTCCTAATCTCCTTTGGTACAAATGGTCGGCAGGGCATGTATTTTTGCCCTGATGCTTTATTTTTCCAACATTTTTGTGTAGCTGGAAAAGGCTAGACCCCCATGGAATCTTATCAAAACACTGCAGAGTGCTTGAATGCATCATATTATTGGTATTAATACGATGAAAAATTAACCATTGCAAAAGACACTGGGAAATGTTTCAAATCACAGAGAGAGGCTCTCTTCAGGATAGAGCTGAAAGAAAATAGGACAGCAGGGAAATAGATCTAAGGACGTTTTTAAAAGTATGAAAATCAAACAAAGCTTTTGGCAAATAGCAGTTTCCTTTTGGACTAAATTAGTGTGTGGATGAGGATATGTGTGTATGTGTGTGCACTATATGTAAAAACAATAAAGGATAGGTCTCCATGGGACAATGAAGGTGAGAACTGCAGTAAGTTTGGCTAGGAATATAACTGATAAATCCAAGTAGTTTTTTCCTTTGAGTTCTTCATGAATTCCCTCAATTATTCATTTGTATATCTATTGGCATCCTGAACATAAGAAGCTATATGGGTTATTTTTACGAAACTACAAATTTGATAAGCATTTTAAATTTGATTGTTACCTAAATAAAACCAAGTAACAATTTAAGGAAACTATCAGGAATTTTTTAATTTAAAAATTGGTATAAAAAAGTGCTTCACTACAATCTTACTGGTTTTTATATTGACTTTCTGCTGCTACTGCTACTGCTAAGTCACTTCAGTCATGTCCGACTCTATGCAACCCCATAGACGGCAGCCCACCAGGCTCCCCCATCCCTGGGATCCTCCAGGCAACAACACTGGAGTGGGTGCCATTTCCTTCACCAATGCATGAAAGTGAAAAGTGAAAGTGAAGTTGCTCAGTCCTGTCCGACTCCTAGTGACCCCATAGACTGCAGCCTACCAGGCTCCTCCGTCCATAGGATTTTCCAGGTAAGAGTACTAGAGTGAAGTGCCATTGCCTTCTCCTGACTTTCTAACATAGCTCAAATATATTAGGCAATTTCTAAGTTTATTTTTTTCTGTAGGTAAGAACAAAGAGAATTAAATTATTTTAGAAAAAAACTAAAATGGCTAATAGATATATTCCTTTCTTTTCAATGAGATCATAATTCATTAAGGGATAATTTGATATATCTTTTTTTCCTCCCTGTATGTCTCCTATAGTGTGGATATTGAGTAAGTAAACTATAATTGTTGGATGAACGAATGAATGAAGAAACCCCTCAGATATAGATTGAGCATTCTTCTTTTTGTTGACAAAAAGTAAAAATCCTATCTAAATGCTAATTAAAATGTTACTTCACAAAGTTACAAAGTCAAATTATTAACAGACTATAGACTGTATATTGCTCAAATTTCAGGATGGGCAAGATTAATAATCATTTTGCTGTGACAGATGAACTAGAAGAAAAAGGACAACCATGCATCTGACAACCTAACACCAACAGACACAAACTGATTGCTAGCTCAAGGGCTCATTTTCTCCTGAAGTCAAGAATAAATACAAAAATAGGAATCTAAGAGTATCCATGGTAAAAAGAGAGAGTAAAGCAGAAGCCAAAGCAGGATTCTATATACTCGCTTTGCAGCCTTGAAAGAGAGAAAGAAATGTGAGCCATAACATATTGGGTCCTGGGAACTAAACTCCAGCATCTATTTACAAGGGGAAGAGCAGTGAGTAATTGTAAAGAATTATAAAGCCAAAACTTGATAAGGTTAAGAGAGAGTATTTTATTACATTCAGATGTTCATAAGTTAATATGGGCATTTATGTATTGGAGAAGGAAAGGAGATTAACCCCTAATGAGCAAATGGGAAATTTCATTCTAAAGTCTGTGTAGGGGAATTTAAGAAAAAGATATTCACATTACTCTAAATTAGTCATGCAAATCACTCTGTTCTCTGAGACAACAGGACACAACCTTCTCCTTCCATGATCTCTACTTCAGTATATGGCAGTGCCATCTATATTACAAAACAAAGAACATCCCTGAAACTGCTGTGACTTTACCACTGTTCAAATGCTATCAGTCATATAGGGATTTTACACTGAAAAACAGCTTCTAAAAGTTTCCAAAGAAAATCTCAAATCTACTGCTTCCCATGGTATGAATTATCATTTATTTGTAGAATAGTTTTAGTTTGTCTTTGTTCTTCATGACCTTCAACTTGCACTGGCATTATTAGTCTTATTTTAAAGATGATAGGAAACTCAAAGAGGATGGTTTGCTTTACTATTTGTAAATAACATAACTAAAATTACAATCCAGACAAGTAATTCTAGGTTGAATGTTCATTTCTCTTATTTACACCTTGATGATTATTAATGACAGAAATCTCTATTATAGTCATACAGGAACCAAAGCTGATGGAACAGCCACCATCTTGAATAGTGAAAGTCATCATACAAGATGGAAAACAGAACTCCGAGGTATTTTCAATGTGCATGCTCAGTCATTTCAGTAATGTCCAACTCTTTGTGACCCCATGGACTGTAGCCCACCAGGCTCCTGTGTCCATGGGATTCTTCAAAAATACCTAAGTGGGTTGCCATGCCCTCCGCCAAAGGATCCTGACCAGGGATCGAACCTGCGTTGCCTGCCTCTCCTACACTGCAGGTGGAATCTGTACGGCTGAGCCACCGAGGAAGGCACCTTTTTTGTCCTTTCAAAGTACACAAGTGTCTAAAATGTGTATTAAGTTCCAGATATGGCCATGACATCGACATATGAGCCCTGCTTTATTTGATTATCTGCAAAAATCTATCACCGAGTGGGTGGGGCTGAAAAGCCAGTATGTATATGAACTGTATTGAGGCTCGACATATATGTTAAGTAGTTTGCATATTAAGTGTTTGCATATAGCCATATGCAAACTTACCGTAGTTAGAGAACCAGTCTCAGAAATGAAAGTTCTTGTTACACATTTACAAACTCTGAACTTCCATAGCTTGATGGCTCTTGTTCCTGCTGCAGAGGTAAATGCTGTCCCCTCATTCTTTTGTTACCTGAAAGAGCCTAAATCCCTGGATATCACTCAGATGAGACCCCCCCTCACATTGAATACAATTCACAGTGACAATGTAGGCAGAGAAAGAGACTCTATACCTATCAGGAAATTATGTACTACTGATTGAGGGTAGGCATGGTAACAAAACCTAGAGGTTAAGGCACCTCATTTTTAACTTAAAAGATTATAATATGACTCAGTTTATTGTGGGCTTTAGATCCCACATAGCATTAACAGTCTTGCACTGATAATAGAACACTCCAGCTCAGAAGGCACTTATATCAATTCCACAAATGAATTGTTGAATATAATTAATAGCATGTTCCCATCAAACCGTAAGATTGCCAGGAAGTAAAATTCTATTATGTTCTAGGAAGTAGAGAAAGCTGGGAATATTTCACTGCTTGAAATTCAGATTGAGTCTGACCATGTGTGAACACCATTTTTGCACTGGCAGAAAGAGTTTTAAAAGTCAAGTTACATACCAATTTTTTCTCATTTTATGTTGCAATTTGTTGGATTTCTGATTCCTGCTCTCCTACTAATGCCTCGTACCTACATGCTTCTTAAACCATAACTTGTTCTTTCTAGGAAAAACTCCTTTTTTTTCCCTAGTTCAGAATAATACCACCCAGACTTTCCTGTTATTGTCCATACCCCAGCATCCCAATTTCTTCCTAATCTACTTGTTTCCTGCCTCCAAAATGCACAGAATCTCCAAGTTGAACACACCTCTCTAGCAGTAGTCTTGGAATTTCTAGCAGGTGTTTTGGCTGAGAGGAAAGCATTTCCAACCAGGAAGAACACACTGGGTCATGATCATATAGCTGTTATGGGGATAGGGTGGGGAGTGGTGTCTCAGAACCTTGGACGAGCAGCTGAAGATAAAACACTTGAATTTTGCTATTATCTGTGATTGTATGATTCTACTGCATGCAAGAAGTAGAACTTCTCACAAAGAAATTGATTTCATGTATAAACTGGAACAGTAGGTTAAGTCTGAATGCCCAACAAAGAAGCTGTTGAAAGTGTCTTACTTTTCTTCCATTCAGCAAGGCATCCTAAGCTTTGTGGTGGATCAAGATCGATTTTCTATATCTGCCTGCAAATCATCAAGTGTTGAATTAGGTTACTGTCTAAAGTCGGGTATAGTCTGTCTTAATTGCATAATGTATTTTAGTCACTCACATTATTAATCAAACTCACTCCAAACTTATGTACTCAAAACTAATACAATCTTACAGATAAATCTTTCTCAACTCATTGAAAAATTAAGTAGTTCTCTTCTTGATATTCTAGCAAAGCAGTTCAGTAAAAATACAAAGTGAGCTGTATATAAATAATTTTACATTTTTGGTAACCACCTCAATAGATTGGGGGAAAAAAGGTGAATTAATTTTAATGAAATATTTAACACAGTATATTTATTTTTGCATATTTCAAAATGTAGTCAATACAAAAATTTTCTGTGATATATTTTTGCATTATTTTTGACTCATCAGTTTTCCCACTGGTAGATTGAAAAGGGTTGCTAAAATGAAGAGTTTGTATCGAACTATGGGGAAACATCAAGGGAAAAACTGAGCCTATTTTACTATAGTCACAGTTTTCTCCTCTTCTCATGAGAAAAACAGTTCTGACTTTATATCTAAGTCACAGTAATTATTCTATTTTTCCTGGCTCCATTGTTTTCTGGGCATCAGTTTTTCTTAGGGTTGTGGTTTTGACTCAATGAACATGAGTTTGAGCAAACTCTGGTCTATGGCAAACGCCAAGGAAGCCTGGCATGCTGCAGTCCATGAGGTCACAAAGAGTCAGACATAACCTAGTAACTGCACAACAGCATGAAAGATGCTAATTCAGGAAGGATATTTATGAACAACTGACACAGTTGGAATAAGAATAATGAACCATGTCAAACCCACCTTTGAAGGCAGCATTTCTCAACAGCTTCATGAGGCATTAGGCACTGTTTTTGGAAGGGTTCATTGTAATCCAGTTTTGTGTTTGCACACTTGAGAAGCGTGGGTTTGATCCCTGGTTTGAGTAGATCCCCTAGAGAAGGACATGGCAACCCACTCCAGTGTTCTTGCCTAGAGAATTCCATGGACAGAGGAACCTGGGGGGCTACAGTCCATAGGGTCACAAAGAGTCAGACAGACCCAAGCAACTTAGCATGCAGGCAGACAGGACTCAGGGAGTTTGTGTCTGCAGTTCTAAGACTTTACCACTAGATGGTAACATAGGTTTACCTACCAAAATGTAAACCTCTGTTCACCAAAGTGAGGTATAACTATAGTCGGGATAAATCACAATTCTCTTATTCTTTAGAAAATCATTTTCACGTTATGTACTGAAATATAAATTGTAATATGTATTTAATTGATCTAAAAGAAAAGATCATAAATAAAGGAAAAGTATATAATTTGATCTAACAAAGCACTGACAGTGTATTTTCCCTATATTATAATCTCAGTTTCTTTGTTTGCTTCCCCTTTTCTGCTATTATTTAAGTGAAGAGGTTTCTCATTAAATTTACAGTATTTTCAGAAGTCATACTGAGTATTTTCTGTGTTTAGCTTGTTCTGAACACTAAGATTTAAATTTTTGGATACAGATGGAAGGTATAGACAATAGTAAAATTGAACAACAGAAACAAGAAATCTACATTATATATTCCCTTTCTAGCCAAGTAAACTTAAGAAGATACAATTTCTTTTCTGTAAATTGAGGATAATAACTCCTTTAGAAATGTTGTTGATACTGAAATTAGATAGTGCATGTAGAATCTTTTATATGTAGTTTCTGACAGATAAATATTAGCTCTCTGCTTGCTTCATTCTCCTTTTTCTTATGCATCTGAAAATACTAGTTCATGGATTCCTTTCACTCCAACAATGAACACATAACATACTTGTGTGCTTAGTCGTGTCTGACTCTGCAATTCCATGAACTGTAGCCCATCAGCCTCCTCTGTTTGTGGAATCTTCCAAGCAACAATACTGGAGTGGGCTCAAATTGTCTTTCGATGTATTCTTCCCTATATCCAAGGAGGATATAGAGAATAGTTAAGCCTCAGTAGATGTGAAACACACCACATAAGGCTTTCTAAATATCCATGGTTTCCCATATTTTAACATGTTCTTTCTGCAGAAAATTGAAGCCTAAAAAATTAATCCAATGGTGGGAATACCAGACAATTACCTCTTCAACTAGACTATAAATTAGTAAAAAGAAGAATCATAATGTATCTTTTTGTTCAGCACTAACCACTCAGTAGAATGATCTCCCTAAAGTGAATAATGAATGAGAACAGTATCAGTGCTCTTTATTGAGTTCAGTAATAAGGAAAATATTTAGAAACATGAATTGTTCTGGGGAGATAAACAGATTCAAGAAAATGTAGAGGAGGAAACCGTCCTCCTTTGTCATCATCTTAGTGTCCTGGGCTGGGTCTGAAAGTTAAAATGACAAAGTCAGATTAACAATGTAAAAGCATGCATTTATTTAATATAATAAATTTTACATAACACAAGGGACTTCACAAGCAAATGAAGACCCAAATGAACAGTTTAATTACTGAGTCCAAGCTCGCTCTGCTCTCATCAAGACAGGCCAATTGACCAAAAGAAAAGGTGTTGAGGCAAGGAACAGAGCTTTATTTGGAAAGCTGACTGACAGAGAAGATGGCTGACTGCCTCAAAATAACCATCTCCTTGGGGTCTGGATGCCAGGTTCTTTAATAGAACAGAAATGGTGTAAGGTGAGGAAGTAAAGTAAAAAGGCCATTAATCACTGTAGACAGTTACTGTAGCCATGAAATTAAAATATATTTCTCCTTGGAAGAAAAGCTATGACAAATCTAGATAGCATATTAAAAGGCAGAGATATCACTTTGTTGACAAACATTTGTATAGTCAAAGCTATTGTTTTCCAGTAGTCATGTACAGATGTGAAAGTTGGATCATAAAGAAGGCTGAGTGCCAAATAATTGATGCTTTTGAAGAGTGATGCTGGAGAAGACTCTTGAGAGTCCCTTGGACTGCAAGGAGATCCAATCAGTCAATCCTAATGGAAATCAGCCCTGAAAATTCATTGGAAGGACTGATGCTAAAGCTCAAGCTCCAGTGTTTTGGCCACCTGATACAAAGAGCCAACTTGTTGGAAAAGATCCTGATGCTGGAAAAGATAGAGGGCAGGAGAAGGGGCTGACAGAGGATGAGATAATTGGATGGCATCATTGACTCAATGGACATGAATTTAAACAAACTTAGGGAGACTGACTTAGTGAAGGAGAGAGAAGCCTGCTGTGCTGCAGTCCATGGGGTAGCAAAGAGTTGGACACGAGTGAGTGACTGAATAACAAATCTTGCAAATATCTCCTAGAATGACAAGCTTGGGAAGGTGATGTGTTAATTTTTTCTTGCCTGTAATCCACAGGTAGACAGAGTCTTAAACAAAGGCACTTTAGCTTAACAGTCAGACAGAGGGGCAGGGTTTTCTGAGGCAAGCCATTGAGAGTCCCTTGGACTGCAAGGAGATCCAACCAGTCCACCCTAAAGGAAATCAGTCCTGAATATTCATTGGAAGGACTGATGCTGAAGCTAAAACTCCAATACTTTGGCCACCTGATGAACTGACTCATTAGAAAGGACTCTGATGCTGGGAATGATTGAAGGCAGGAGGAGAAGGGGATGACAGGTTGGATGGTATCACTGACTCAGTGGACACAAGTTTGAGTAAACTCCGGGAATTGGTAACAGACAGGGAGACCTGGCATGCTGCAGTCCATGGGGTCCCAAAGAGTCAGACATGACTAAGTGACTGAACTGAACTGATAATAACAAAAGCAAGTCAAAGAAACAGTTCCAATATGGGGTCAAAAGTGGCTCTTCCCTACAACAGTTAGGCCCTTGTATATTTACACTAGGTTTGCTGAAGGGTATACTGTTGATCCCTGGAGAAGGAAATGGTCTTCTGTGGTAGCTCAGCTGGTAAAAAATTTGCTTGAAACACAAGAGACCCAGTTTGATTTCTGGGTTGGGAAGATCCCCTGGAGAAGGGGATACTCCAGTATTCTTGGGCTTCTCTGGTGGCTCAGATGGTAAAGGATCTGCCTGCAATGCAGAAGACCTGAGTTCAGTGCCTGGGTTGGGAAGATCCCCTGAAGAAGGGAACTGCTACACACTCCAGTATTCTTACCTAGAGAATCCACATGGAGAGAGGAGCCTGGCAGGCTACAGTCCATAGAAATATAATAGGTTAAGGAGTGAATATAAGTAAGTCAGTAAGTAAGTCAAGTCACTCAGTCGTGTCCGACTCTTTGTGACCCCATGGACTGCAGCCCACCAGGCTCCTCAGTCCATGAGATTCTCCAAGCAAGGATACTGGAGTGGGTTGCCGGTGGGATATAAGTATAGTAAACTAGGGGAAACTCCGTAAGGCTGGTTTGTTCTCATTCTTTTCATCATTTATTTGTCTTCAGAGATAAAGATACTCCTTTCCTCTAGGTGTAGTGAGAGTGTCTCTCATGAGAATTGTATCACCTGTTGCAAGGCAGAAAACAGTTTATACTTTTTCGTTAAGTTACTTTAGCTTAAAATATTCAATATGACAGGGTGACTTATTTGGGGATAATGTGCCCTGAACCCCATCAGGATACTTCATGATATAGATTTTGCATTACCAATGGAGTTAGGCTCATATTGCATTTAAAATCCATTTTGAGTAAGATTCCTCATTGTGAACTGGAAGAAAGAGTTTCAGACTGTAACATTCAACTAGAATTTTTTTAATAAGATTAATGATATATAACTTACAAGTTTCTTTATGTTAACCTGTATTATTTCAACCCATGTTTATTCTGAATTTTCCATTTATTAGCCTTTTTAATTTTTAAAAATGTCACATGCAAAATGCAGACAAAATTGTATCATTTTGCATCTTTACCAGCAATATTTGAGAGCACTGGGGTTTGCCTCTTTTGTAAAATTTTGGCATTTACAGTCTTTAAAAAAATTTTTTTAATCTTAATCACATTAGTGTGTTAATAGTGGTGCTCATTGTAGTCTGAATTTGTATATCCCTGATGACTAATGATGTTGCACATGTTTTCATGTTCTCACTGCCCATTTATGTAAGGAAGGAAAAAAAGGTTTTCTCAGCCTTCTTATGGCCCCTGCCTAGGCTTGAGAATTAAGAGGAGAAAAGTATACAAATTTCATTGAACTTTTACATATACCTGGAAGACTTAATAAGACAATGAAGACCCTGATGAAGTGACCAGAACAGGAAGTTTTCTATCTTTTAGACAAAGAAATAATTCATTTCTAAAGAATTGACAAGACAGAGGAGCTTCAGCCTGGAGTAGTAAATGATGAAGAGTAATAAGGATGATAAGCATTAGTTTAGCAAGGTTTGTTTGCAAGATTTTTCAGCCCCAAATTCCTCATCTCTGGTCATAAAGTTTGTTTTTGTTTTTTGTTTTTCTTCAGTACAGGGAGGGTACCTGTCACATGGGAATTTTATGACTTGTTTCAGGAAAGAAAAGATAAGAGTGACATTCTTGCTTTTTTTTTCAAATGCCTTCAGCTTAAGATATTTAATTTGCCAAGATACTATATTTGGGGATAATATGTCCCGAGTCCCATTAATAATTTAAACAGAATCCAAGATACATCTTGCACGTGCACACACACAAATAGTTGCTTATTTTTTGTATGTTTTCCCTCAATAAATAATTTTAACATTTTATTTGTGCCGTACTGTCGTTTCCTGCCTTGTCTCTTGAGGGATCCCCATCTCCTGCTAAAAATCAGTGGGATCTCTCTGCTTATCCTCACATTTTTCTCTCTGTTTATCTTCACATTTTCCTGCTCTGCCCTGAGTGGCAGTAACAGGAAAGGTTGCGTTCCATTCTGACCTTCACCCTTGTTTAGCAGTTTCTTAGTTGAATTAGGTCTGGGTGGCTTGTCTTAGCAATGGCCGCTTGGGGAAATGGCTGTATCTCACTTTCGAACACCCTTCTCTGGGGGGAAGTTCCTATTCACATAATTTATACTTTGTTCACATAGGCCACAAATACAGTGATAAATCGACATTCCTCTAAACACATTGAAGAGAAAAATTAAAAATCAGAGTGGTAATATTTTTGTTTATTTACGGCAAGTGCCCTGTGTAACTGGACCAGTTTTAAAATGGGCTAGACTCAAATACGTGAATGGAGGAGAATAAAGTCTACAGATAAACATGTGGCCCTATTTCTTAAGAACCTCAACTGAGCATATTCACTGTGCTTATTCCCATAAGATGTATGCAATGCTGCTAAATTATGGCCACAAGCTTGGTGTAGGGGGTACGAAGAAAACTATAAAACTCTCAAGTGCTTCTCCACAGTATCTCAACAATTTCCATTTCTGTCTCTGATTTGGGTCAGGCTGGAAAGATATTACATCTGAGATGGGAGAAAGATAGACATTTTGTTTCTCCTGCTTCACTGCTTTAACCATCTCAAATGTGAACCTCAAGGTCACTGGCACAGCTCCAAAGTATGACATGAAACCCGGAGTGACATTCATGTAAAACCTACTGAAACAGTGCCTATCATGGTAAAAACAAGATTGCCATTTTTGGAAGTACAACAGGAGAGAAAAATTCCACCATTAGTTAATATATACAGGACAATTTTTGATATTTCAAAAAAAAAAGAATGAGAATTATTTGGTCACTATTAATATTATGGAATAATGAAAGCCAGACTAGTTTGAAAGAAGCTTAGCATCAGCACAGGACTAAGAGATGATCTCATTTTGGAGCATATAACTGAATATTCAGTGGAAGGTTTGATGCTAAAGCCAAAGCTCTAATACTTTGGCCACCTGATGTGAAGAGCTGACTCACTGCAAAAGACCCTGATTCTAGGAAAAATTGAAGGAAAGAGGAGAAGGGGATGGCAGAGGATGAGATGGTTGAATGGTATCACTGAATCAATGGACTTGTGTTTGGGCAAACTCTGGGAGAAGTGGAGGATAGGAAAGCTTGGCATGCTGCAGTCCATGGGGTTACAAAGAGTTGGATGCAACCAAGTGACTAAACAACAACTAGAATCAAATTATCCAACTGCAGAGTTTATGGGAGTTCCCTCATAGCTCAGTCAGTAAAGAATCTGCCTGCAATACAGGAGACCTAGGTTTGATTCCTAGGCCAGGGATATCCCCTGGAGAAAACATTACAACCCATTCCAGTATTCTTGCCTGGGATATCCTAGGGACAGGGGAGCCTGGCAGGCTACAGTCCATGAAGTCACAAGAGTCAGACACAACTTAGCCACTAAACCACCACCACAGAATCTATAGGAATAAACACCTGTACTTACTTATACCAATCAAAGAACTTAATGTACATGCTCAGGGCTTAATTATTGAATGTTTACTACATGAAAAGGCCATGATGTGGTTTAGAATTGGCTACCCCAAAATATGGCACCTTGATTTATTGACTGTTTCAAGCTAAACAAATTTGAAAATGGAAGAGGGAAAAATTCTCTGCCCTTGCCTTGAAGTAAGTCATAAGATGCTCACATGAGGGGTGCCACTATACAGAGATAAGGACACATCCCTTATCTCTACAGCGTAAGAAATCCAGAGAGGAATGTGAAGGAACAGCCCTTGTTAGGTTTCCCTTAGTTTACTACTCCTTACCTCACACCCTTTATCTTGTCATATCTTTTCTCTTCTTTTCACGTTTCATCAGACCTGGCATAAAAACACAGGGCTAACCATTTCTTTAGGTCTTCCTCTCCTAAGGAAATTTCCTGCATCACACAAGTATACTAAATTTTATATCCTCATATATTAAACAAATTTACATGCTTTTTTCCTCTGTTTTTTTTTTTTTTCCTCCTTCTAATCTGTTTTCTGTTATTGGGGCCCTAGGCATGAACTTTAAAAGATAAAGGGAAAAGATATTTTTATTCCTCATATAGAAATACCTTCATAAGCAGTCTCATTTAATTCACTTAAAATCACCATATGAGACAATCATCTCTTTAAACAGGGAAGACTTCAGGAAACATGTCCAAATGCTCCTGGCCCTCAGAAACTGACCCAGGATTTGAACTTAGGTGTGCATGGTCATGAAAGTCTTCATTATTAAATAGCCCATTTCATTTCTTGAAATTGTCCCTTACCAAACATAAGATGTTCTTTAACTTCTCTGGGCCTAAGTTTTTCAATTATGAGATAAGGATAGTAGATCTCCATTATCGGTTTAAAGTTCAATTGATGGGAATGTAAAATGATGTAGCTGTTATGGAAAACAATAAGGTGTTTCCTCAAACAGTTCAGAATTGAAATATTGTACCATCCAGAAACTCCTTTTCTGATTATATAACAAAGAGATATTTGTACATCTATTTCATAGTCCTGATGCATTCTCAGCTGGAACCCTTTAGCATAGGCAGATTAATAAGAACAAAACAAATGAAGATTTATTAACATGTATACCTCATCCCTGGTGGCTCAGCAATTAAGAATCTGCCTGCAGTGCAAGAGACACAAGAGATGTGGATTTAATCCCTGGTTGGGGAAGATCCCCTAGAGAAGGACACGGCAACCAACTTCAGTATTCTTGCCTGGAAAATCCCATAGACAGAGGAGCCTACCATGCTATGGGGTCACAAAGAGTAAGACACAACTAAAGTGACTGAATATGCATAAATACCTGATTCATATAAGGGAGACACCCAGGGAGAAATGAATGTTTTACTCAATATTCAAATTAAATATCATCTTCACCTAAAGACAAAAGGTAGAAGGGTATTGTGAAGCTAGTAATAGAGAGGTGATCTGGAAATGCATGGTATAAAACAGTTTCATTATGCAAATTTAAGTCTGTGTCTTCTTTACTCATAGTTTCTTCTGATTTTTCATCTCTGTCTTCTTGAGAGATCAAATTGTCAATATCCCTTGAATCGCAGAAAAAAGCAAGAGAATTCCAGAAAAACATCTATGTCTGCTTCATTGACTATGCTAAAGCCTTTGACTATGTGGATCACAACAAACTAGTAAAATTCTTAAAGACATGGGAATAACAGACCACCTTGCCTGCCTTCTGAGAAACTTGTATGCAGGTCAAGAAGCAACAGAACTGGACATGGAACAATGCACTGCTTCTAAGTTGGGAAAGGAGTATGTCAAGGCTATATATGTTGCTACTCTGCTTATTTAACTTACATGCAGAATACATCATGCAAAATGCCAGGCTGGATGAAGCACAAGCTGGAATCAAGGTTGCTGGGAGAAATATCAATAACCTCAGATATGGTGATGACACTACTCTTATGGCAGAAAGCAAAGAGGAACTAAAATGCCTCTTATGAAGGTGAAAGAGGAGAGTTAAAAAGCTGGCTTAAAACTCAACATTCAAAAAACAAAGATCATGACATCCTGTCCCATCACTTCATGGCAAATAGATGGGTAAACAATGGAAATAATGACAGACTTTATTTTCTTGGGCTCCAAAGTCACTGCAGATGGTGACTGCAGCCATGAAATTAAAAGACGCTTGCTCCTTGGAAGAAAAACTATTATAAACCTAGACAACATATTAAAAAGCAGAGACATTACTTTGCTGATAAAGGGCAGTATAATGCTATGGTTTTTCCAGTAGTCATGTACAGGCGAGATAGCTGGACAATAAAAACGGTTGAACACTGAAGAATTGATGCTTTTGAACTGTGGTGTTAGAGACTTTTGAGAGTTCCTTGGACTGCAAGGAGATCAAACCAATCAATCCTCAAGGAAATCAATACCAAATATTCATTGGAAGGACTGATGTTGAAACTGAAGCTCCAATACTTTGGCCACCTGATGTGAAGAGCTGACTCATTTGAAAAGACCTTGTTGCTGGGAAAGATTGAATGCAGGAAGAGAAGGGGATGACAGAGGATGAAATGGTTTGATGACATCACTGAGTCAATGAGCATGAGTTTGAGCAAGCTCTGGGAGATGGTGAAGAACAGGGAAGCTTGGTGTTTTGCAGTCCATGGGGGTCACAAAGAGTCAGACACAATTGAGCAACTGATCACAACAACTCTTCTTCATACAGACAATGAGACAACTGCACAATTAAGATTTTCTCTATAAATGTAAATTTTCCTTCATTCATTTCTCCTTTTGATTACCCCCATCCTCTGACAATCACCAATCTGTTCTCTGTATCTATGAGTTCATTTTTTCCCCTAGATTTCACATATGAAATCATATGGTATTTGCCTTTCTCTGATTTATTTCATTTAGCACAATGTCTTCACAATTCATCCATGTTATTACAAATGGAAAAATTTCATTCATATATTATATATATATACACACACATATATATCATATCTACTTTATACATTCATACAATGATAGGCGTGTAGCTTATTTTCATATCTTGGCTATTGTAAATAATGCTGCAATGATCATGGGTTTTTGGGGGGTTTTTTGAGTTTATGTTTTCATTTTCTTTGGATAAATATCCCAAATCCAAAAGTGAAATTGTTAGATCATATGGTAGTTCTATTTTTAATTTTTGAGAAATCTCCATACTGTCTTCCATAATGGCTATAGCATATCTTCCTACTGTCAGTGAAAAGAAAATGTTGCCCACCATATCAGTAAACAAAGTATGTTGCAGCCATCACATTATAGCCATCCCAATGGTGTGCCCTGAGGGAACTCAGGATAGAAGCAGGATGCCTCCCATCTAGTAGTCAGCTGCTGCAGCCACCTCATCCTGATCGTATACTCAAAAGAGGCTCAGAATGAGAAAGCAGAGGATACTAGCCACTGATAGCTGAGGTGCATACCAAAGGAATGATTTCAGTGAGCCCAGACTCTTTCATCTTCCCATACACAGTAAAGCATTAAATTTCTGAACTTGAAATATCTGGTTATTTTTAATTAACAATAATCTTTGGAAATTCCAACTATCTGGTCTTTGTTGCAAAAACTCCTATATATCCTGGCTCCTCCATATTTCCTTGGAGCAATCTCTCAAAAAATATGAGATTTTCTGTCCTTGGCTTAAGTCCTTAGTTATGTTTTATAAATATTGGTCCATTCTCTGTTCCTCTACCAGTAAGAATTGTCTTTTTCATTGTTCAGTAGCTCAGTCATGTCCAACTTTTTGTGACCACATGGACTGCAGCACACCAGGCTTCCCTGTCCTTCACTATCTTCTGGAGCTTGTTCAAACTCATGTCCTTTGACTCAGTGATGCCATCCAACCACCTCATCTTCTGCCTTCTCCTCCTACCTTCAATCTTTCCTAGCATCACATCTTTTCCAATGAGTCAGTTCTTCACATCAAGTGGCTGAAGTATTGGTGCTTCAGCTTCAGCATCTTACCTGCCTTACCTGCCTTACATATAACTTATATGCAGAGTACATCGTGCGAAATGCTGAGCCAGGCTGGATGAAGCACAGGCTGGAATCAAGATTACAGGGAGAAATATCAATAACCTCAGATATGCAGATGTAAGTATATGTTAAGTATATGTAAGTATATGTTATATACTCTGCATATAAGTTACTCTGCATATAAGTACTTCTAATGAATATTCAGGGTTGATTTCCTTGAGGATTGACTGGTTTGATCTCCTGGCAGTCCAAGGGACTCTCAAAAGTCTTCTTCAACACCTCTGTTCAAAAGCATCAATTCATCAGTGCTCAGCTTTCTTTATGGTCCAAATCTCATATTCAACATGACTACTGGAAAAACCATAGCTTTGATTATACTGACCTTTGTCAGCAAATTA
The DNA here is from genome assembly GCA_006408695.1 of Aepyceros melampus. Taxonomy (NCBI): domain Eukaryota; kingdom Metazoa; phylum Chordata; class Mammalia; order Artiodactyla; family Bovidae; genus Aepyceros; species Aepyceros melampus. The sequence continues at coordinate 48,044 of SJXQ01005384.1, read as the reverse complement.
ATAGCTCTGCTTTTTAATATGCTGTCTAGGTTTGTCATAGCTTTTCTTCCAAGGAGCAAGCATCTTTTAATTTCATGGCTACAGTTACCATCCACAGTGATTTTGGAGCCCAAGAAAATGAAGTTGTCACTGTTTCCATTGTTTTCCCATCTATTTGCCATGAAGTTATGGGACAAGATGCCATGATCTTTGTTTTTTGAGTCTTGAATTTTAAGCCAGCTTCTTCACTCTCCTCTTTCCCCTTCATCAAGGGGCTCTTTAATTTCTCTTCATTTTCTACCATAATGGTATTTTCTGTCATCTGCATATCTGAGGTTATTGATATTTTCCCTGTAATCTTGATTCCAGCCTGTGCTTCATCCAGCCTGGCCTGGCATTTTGCATGATGTATTCTGCATATAAGTTAAATAAGCAAAGTGGCAAAATATACAGCTTTAAAGTACTCCTTTCCCAATTTGGAAGCAGTGCATTGTTCCATGTCCAGTTCTGCTGCTTCTTGACCTGCATATAGGTTACTCAGGAAGCAGGTAAGGTGGTCTAGTATTCCAATCACTTGAAGAATTTTCCATAGTTTGTTGTGATCCACACAGTCAAAGGCTTTAGTGTACTCAATGAAGCAGACATAGATATTTTTCTGGAATTTTCTTGCTTTTTCTATGATCCAATGAATGTTGGCAATTTGATCTCTGATTCCTCTGCCTGTTCTAAATCCAGCTTTAAGATCTGGAAGACAAGAATTGTCTTTTACTCAAATTTTATTACAAATGTCTAAATATACAAAACCTTAAATGTTTATTGAATGAATATTTATGTAGGTGAAGAGCCAGTATGTAATTACTATGAAAAGTTTTTTTTAGCAAATTAGATACAGTGTATCTGAACGATTCAAATGTCTTTAGACATACTGTGACTTTACACAGACTCATAATCTATGTATGCACACATCCTTGCACTGATATCCAATGGACTATAACCCGCCAGGCTTCTCTGTCCACAAGAATTCTCCAGGCAAGAATACTGGAGTTTATAACAGAATAATATAAAGAACTAAACCCTGAGAACTTAAAAAAATTAATTTCTGGATTTAGATTTTTTTCTGATTTTTTTTTTTTCTGATACAGTACCACCACTACTAAATCTTGCTTTAAGAAAATTCCCTTGCAATTATGAAAGTGTTCTATTCAAGCATATTGGTTATTTGGTGAAGATATAATATTGTCACAAAATACTCCAATATGACTTTTCTTTTTTCAATTTCACAAAAACAAGTTCTCAAAGGCTGACTTCTTCAACATGTAGTTCAATACAGAACAAATGTTTATAGCTAAGATATAAACCTCTAGAAGCATGCATTGGTGGCAAATGGCTGTGAGCAGTACTGCTGTAATCAATTACAGCAACATGTGATGGACTTGATATTTAGAACTGTTCAACAACACTCATTTGGAATAAAGATTTGCTCATTTCATTTTACTTTCCATCTCAAACTTAATTATTTATAGGAATAGAAAAATTAGATGATAAAACTAAGAATTTATGAGCAGAATATATTTGCATGGATATAAATGGATGAGTGGAAATTTCAAGTCTATTTGCTTTTAAAATCATTTATGATGCTATTTTAAAATCATGCATTAGAATTAGCATAAACAATAATTTTAAAAAACACTGTATTTTACTTTGGGGAAACTCATTTTCCCATTGAAAATCTGAAATGTAATTGACTTACTTTAAAGTTTGTTTTAAGCAAAATAGATAGTGAGAGGGTTAAAAACTATTCTCTCCCCAATGATATACATTTTTATTCTCTGCAAATAAATTATTAATTTCATAGATTTTTAGGATTTTTTGGGAAAGGTTGTGAAGAAAAAAAACTCTGAAATTTTAGGGTCCTTTAAAATTAATTTTAAATTGTTCTTTGAATTAAATCATAAAATATTTAAATTATCAGTTCATGATAAGCAAGGTTTTCCTCTTTTCAAGGGTCAGTCATAAATGAAACTTTAAAGCTCCTTCTTCCTCAGCCTAGCATACTGCTCACTGGTCCTGTTCCAAGGTACAAATGGTGTATACTGCTCAGGATTCAAAGAGTAAGCTGACCTACTCTTTGAATCTTGGGAGAGAGCTCCAATCTAGCAACATTTGATGAATACAATTCTAAATTATTCTGGAGCTCTTATCTGTAATGTGTTTTTGTTATTCCCTCACCAAAAGTATGTAAGGCAGAGGCACCACTATAGAGAACCTTCCTGATATCTAGTTTACTCTGTCCACTGACTTCATCCTGCCTACTGCCTAACCTGTGGGAGTTTTAACTCTGAGAGAAAGGAAAATTCTTTATTATAAAGGGTTTTTTTTGGCAGCAGTGTGGGAGGGGGTGTCAGTGACTAATAGCCTCCAACTTCAAATCTTGATCGGTAGACTCTGGTTTTTGTTGCTGTTCCCTAAAACATTCTTAGTCTCAAAACAGATTCCCTTTGTTTTGAGCTCCAAAAATCACTCCTGAAACAAAAGGTAAATATTAAACCCGTTTATGTTTCTCCTTGCATTTCTGCTGTAGCCTATCTGAAACTACTAAATTCAGAATATCACAGGAGTGTCAGCCACAGAAACCAAGCAGTGTAAAGACCCCCTCCTGTGTGCTGCGCTTAGCTGCTCAGTTGTGTCCAACTCTTTCGATCCCATCTAATATAGTCTGCTAGGCTCCTCTGTCTCCATGGGGATTTTCCAGGCAAGAATGCTAGAGTGGGTTGCCATGCCATCTTCCAGGGGATTTTCCCAACCCAGGGATCGAACCTAGGTCTTCACACATTGCAAGCAGATTCTTTACCATCTGAGCCACCAGGGAAGTACAGGAATACTGGAGTGCTCCTCCACATCCCCCTCCAACTTCTGTTGATAATAGAAGTGTGGCTTTTGAATGAGGAAAGTTCTGACTCTGCAGCTTCCCCTCAAGGATCCACCTCTGGAGAGACAGTGCTTTTGCTCTGCTCCTCCTGCCAGGGAAGAGAGAGTAGGAATCAGAGAATATCCCTGTCCCTTCTCCAGGGGATCTTCCTCACCCAGGAATTGAACTGGAGTCTCCTGCGTTGCAGGTGGATTCTTTACTAGCTGAGCTATCCAGGAAGCCCAAGACCCACTCCTAGTCAATCTTTAATCTATTTCATTCTTGTATTTGAAATGATCTACTCTAGACTAAGAAATGGAGAAGGCAATGGCACCCCACTCCAGTACTCTTGCCTGGAAAATCCCATAGACAGAGGAGCCTGGTAGGCTGCAGTCCATGGGATTGCTGAGTCAGACACAACTGAGCAACTTCACTTTGACTTTCCACTTTCATGCATTGCAGAAGGAAATGGCAACCCATTCCAGTATTCTTGCCTAGAGAATCTCGGGATAGGGGAGCCTGGTGGGCTGCCATCTATGGGGTCGCACAGAGCCGAACACGACTGAAGCGACTTAGCAGCAGCAGCAAAGAAGAGAGAACTATTGAATAACCAGATACTGACTTTGTAATTTCTGAGAAATATGCGACTTTTCTGGATTAAAACATTTACAAATAATAAAATAAAATTAGAAATCTACTTTCCTTTTGTAATATTGATGAGTTCTAACCCTCAAATACTGGTTGTAAACAGAATCGATCACTAGTGAATAAATTTCTCCTGATAGACACACAATGTTATGTGGACATTTGTTAATTTATTTGCACTGTATACAACGTTAGTTGATTTATGGTTGGTTACTTGAAAGAAAGGTCAATTAATGAGTGAGAATGCAGAGTATAATTAAGAAATCTTTTCGTTACTCTGTTTCTTTTCAAGCTTGAAAACAGTTCTGAATGCTGATGAGACAACATCTATTACAATGCCATCTATTAGAGTTAGGCAATTAACTCAGAAGGAAACAGACAACGAAGTAACTGCTACAAGCAGAAGTGCATGGAAAGTCAGGTAGAATCAAGAAGAACTGAGTGTCACAATTATGATGGAGATGAGCTCTTTGTTGACTTAAGAGAATTATTTTCTATAAATAGAAAGCTGCACTAGTATTAGCTCTTGAATCAACTCATCAGATCTGTGGAGTCTGTCTCTAGGTTTGGGCCCAGGAGAGACACCATTTTCCTCTGCCCACTCAGCAGAAGGCAAAGTCAAGCCAGAGGAAACCACTGGAAACTTCCACACACATCCTGCGATGTTGCTTTGAGAAGATCTCCACCACGCCTCCGATGTTTAACCAAAGAACTCTGCAACATTTTCTAAGTTACCTTCGACCTGCCTTCGCAATGCTATTTATTCCACAGTAAAGGCTGTGATCTGGGGATTTTTTTTTTTTCACAGTTTTAAAATCTAGTTTATAGTATTTGTTTCCCATATGCTACCCAGCCCCCAACACAGATCCTTCTGTTGATGATAAGGTGTGGCTTTTAAATGAAGGATGTTCTGACTCTGCTGCTATCCCCTCAAGGATCCACCCCTGCAGAGACAGCACTTTTGCTCTCTTCCTCCTGCCAGGGAAGAGAGAGTAGGAATCAGGGAATATTGTTAAATATTTGGATACCTCAAAATATCCCATCTTCAAGGGCATTTTCTAAAGTGACCCATGTTGATTCTTCAACACATGGAATTTCTAAAAACACTGTAGATCATACTGAAGATATACTGAATTTTGTTTTCAGATCCTAAAAATAAAAACTCACCATTTATACCTAACTGTACCATGTGTATCTCTCCCAGAGAGAGTATCTCCTTCTGACATTCTATATGATTCTATCTCTGGGTTTTTAGGAGCCCTCTGGCTGAAGAATGAGTTTTCCCCAGTTCTTAAGTCAGAGTGAAATGTTGCACTCAGAACACAGGAAATATTGCAAAATTCCCTGTGTTCTTTCTATTTCATCTTATTGGGATGAGGAACATTTTGCCCAGAGCCCAATGACTGGAGGTTTCCCTGGTGGCTCAGTAGTAAAGAATACTGCAGTAAATGCAGGAGATGGAGGTTTGATCTCTACGTCGGGAAGATCCCCTGGAGAAGGAAATGGCAACTAACTTCAATATTATTGCCTAAGAAATCTCACGGATAGAGGAGACTGGTGGGCACAGTCCATGGGGGTCACAAGATTAGGACATGACTTAGTGACTAAACAGCAGCTGCAGCTCTTCAAAAGCACCAGGAACCAAGTAACTGAACTTTTCTGTAACCAGTGAGTTGAAGTTTTCCATAGTGCTCATAAATAAAAGTTTTAAAGAAGCAATTGCTTTTCTATAAAAGCTTTGGCATAGATCTTAGTTTTAAAGGCCAAATCTTTATATCTCCTAAGAAAGAATACAAGCTGAGTTTTTGTAGTGTTTTGGAAATTGCTGTTCTCTTTTAAACTTTCTCCTGAGAAGAATGCACACCAGAAATGTAGACCAGACTCATTGTCTTTAACTCAGCATGTAACTATAATGAAGAATTTTCTCTCTACTCTTTACAGAAGTCACTCAATTTGAATCACTTCTGAACCTACAGCATTTTCTTTTTTTTTATTTTATTTTTTTTACAGCATTTTCTTAAAGAACTGTATTAAAATCAATGGGGTGCTTGCTAAAAATGCAAATGAAAGACCCACTGAAGCAGACTCTCTGGGGGCAGGGCAAAGCCAATCTATATTTTGAACAAGCCATGATTATTTTTCTCATAAGCCTTTGAAAAACATTGATCTGTAGATTTGTTCTTTAGGATTGTAGGAATCTTCCTGAGGTATTTGAGTGATAGATTTCTATATGGAACTAAAAAGAGTAAAATGAGTCTCTTAATTTGCTTTTCTATGGTTCCTCAAACAAAAGTCAGGTGCCATCTTAACATTTGCTATTCATTCTCTCATTCAACAGTGCATTCATTTAATAGCTCCTGAATATCTCTACTACACTTCCAAGTGATTCGGCTAAGACAGCTGACACAACACACAAAAATCCTGCCCTATTGGAACCTTTATTTCTGGTGAAGATAAGAAGGGCAGTAAGTAAGTAAATACACAGTGTATGCATGTGTGCTCAATTGGGTCCAACTCTTTGTGACCCCAGAGATCATAACCCGCCAGGCTCCTCTGTCCATGAGATATTCCAGACAATAATAGTGGAGTGGGTTGCCATTCCTTTCTCCAGGGATCTTCCCAACCCCATGACTGAACTTGCGTCTCCTGAGTCTCCTGCATTAGCAGGCAGATTCTTTGCCATTGAGCCACCTGGGAAGTAAATATAAAGTATGTTAAATAGTGATGAGTGTTTAGGAGAGAAAGTAAGTAGAGACTTGGACTGTGGATAGGAAGAAGAGGAAAGTGGTAAAATTTTAAATAGCAATACTAAATAAGGACATATTAGAAAGCAATTGGTAAATAGGATCTGATGAAAATAATGGAGCTAGCTAGTCATGTTGACATTCCTCAACCCAGAAAATGTGAATATCTACAGGTAAAACAGATTCAGCAAGTTCAAAGGGAGGAGGCCTGTGTGGCTAGAGTGACGTGAATGAGTAAAGCAGCTGAGGGGAGGAATCGGTGGACGAGATGGATGACAGAAGCCCATCTTCACTGTAGATGAAGATCAAACAATTTCTCTTTTACTCTTGAGTGCATTGGAAGTTAATTTTCAGTAGGCCACATTGAGCCTGAAAACAACAAGAAAAAAAAGGAGACAATTTAAGAGGCTTTTGCTACAGTTTAGGCAAGAGATAGTGAGTTTAGGGAAGTTGAAGAGAGTGGTAAGAGGAAGAAGAGAAATAGCTTTCTGAATATATGGGTAATCCTCATAAAAGAGGTCGCCCCTGGACTCACATGGTAAAGCATACCCCTGTAATGCAGGAGACCCAGGTTCAATCCCTGGGTTGGGAAGATCCCCTGGAGAAAGAAATGGCAACCCACTCCAGTATTTTTGCCCAGAGAATCCCATGGACAGAAGAGCCTGGTTGTCTACAATCTGTGGGGTTGCAAAGAGTCAGACACGACTGAGAGACTAACACACACGCACATAAAAGAGGGCCAGCAAAAGAGACACAGATGGAAAGAACAGGCTTTTGGACTCTGTGGGAGAGGACAAGGGTGGGATGATTTGGGAGAATGGCATTGAAACATGTATAATACCATATATGAAACGAATCGCCAGTCCAGGTTCAATGCAGGATACTGGATGCTTGAGGCTGGTGCACTGAGATGGCCCAGAGGGATGGTACAGGAAGGGAAGAGGGAGGGGGGTTCAGGATGGGGAACACGTGTATACCTGTGGCGGATTCATGTTGATGTATGGCAAAACCAATACAACATTGTAAAGTAATTAACCTCCAATTAAAATAAATAAATTTATATTAAAAAAAAAAAGAGAGCCACTAAGGATGATGCTAAAGTTCGTGGCCTGAGTGCCTAAAGAACAAATGCTGCCAATGACTACAGAAAAACTGGTGGGTTTGGTTGTGCAGAGCATATTCACTATAGCAGCAGGGCAGACACTATTAGAGTAGATTTAAGAGAGAATGGGAAGAGAGAAATTGGAGACAGTGATCAAGAATTTTAACTTTGAGAACAAAAATCATGTGAATACTGAAGTAGAAATGCAGTTACAAGAGTTAAGTTAGTTTTATTATTTTAAGAAAGAAATAAACATACAATTGAATGAGGATGGGAATGATTCATTTTAGAGAGAAAAGATATGACTGATAAAAAAAAAGGCAGAGAAAATCGGGGATTTTCCAGGCAAGAATACTAGAGTGGGTACAATTTAATGACAGGAAATTCAAAACCTAAGATTATAAAGGGTATCAAGGTGGACATATACACAATCCTATGCCCAGTGGTACCAACAGCATTGGAGAAAAAAACAGCCACCACTTGGGGACTGCAGGGGAATCTGTGTGCTCAATGAAGATAAATGTTTTCCCTAGAACATGAAGGAAAAGGGATGGCATTGAGAAGAATTTGAATTTAGAGGACATTTGCTGAGATTGGATCTTGAGTTTCAGCTGGAATTCTGAAAGGGTTTTAATAACTAGGAGGAGTGTAGATGGAATTAGAAAAGATGAACAGAGTATTACGTGGATAAGAATCTAGTGGATGAGGGTTAAGCTGGGAGTCTTGGTCTATGTGTGGTTACTGTCAGGGGTACAGATGAGGGTTTTGTGGGATGAGTTCAGATGGTCTCCGGGAGAGAGTGATGGAGAAGTGGTGAATAAGAGAATGGGGGTTGCAGACATGTTTCATCAGTCATCAAGGGACCTGGGTCCACTCATCTCCTGCTGATGGAGACAAGACATTTTTCCAAGGGGTAGTCTTGGTACAAATTCTAAACAAAGGTGGATTTATTCAGGTACAATAGTCATCTTTGGCAGTGATGAATAGTGATCTGCAAAATGGTATTATAATAAATAAATAAATGAAAAATATCCTCCCTGCTATAGTATTAGCGTTATACCTTAAATCCATCCTGTGTAAATAGGCTACACAAGCCTATGTTACATTGACCTCTACGATTCAATTTTCCAAACATATTAACGTGATTTGTAGACTGAATTAACATTTTTATAGTATCCCTATGGAAATTGTCAGGAGACAAGTAATATACATATAAGACTTTGTGCCAGGGTAACTAAAGTATGTGTCTTACTGTTTAGGCTAGTATGAGTAAGTTGAGGTAGTCTATATTTCAACCTACACCTTGGCTTGTTTAATGCAAACATTACATTTGAAAAATCATAACAGGCTATTATTCTTTGCTTCAACATGAATGTCTAATTATACTTTGTAATAGTGAACAAAAGGACAATACAGTCAAATCTCTGTGCATACAAGTGTGTGTATACGTGCAAGCAATCTTTAAAAACACAGTAAAACTCCGGAAATTGCATTAGATTATACAACTGAGAAGCATCCTTTACAATTCTCTATTTATGAAGATACTTTTAAAGAATCACCATAAACAAAACTCCAATACCATACTGAAAAAACTACTAAATGACTTTTTAAAAGGTTTTTTAAAAATGAAATATTTGAGGCAAAGATATTGAGTGTTTTCCTTGGCTTCATCTCAAGACAAACTGTTCACTGAAAGGGCAGCTCCTCCAGAGTGTCGAGAACAACTGTTAGTCTCGTGTGAACTGAGTGCGTTTTGTTCAATTCATAAAAGTAGTCTTGTTTTTCTTGGAAAACAAAGCATACACTTTTTTGAGTTAGATTTCTAACACTTAAGAGGCACAAATTATGTTCTCAGACAGAATTTCAGGCAAAAGAAACTTTCATTCTCACTATATAGGTATTATTGTTGTTTGGAGAGATTATTGTTTGGGGGGATTTAAGAAACAGAACCAAGATTGTACCACAGAGCTTTATTACTAGCATTTTCAATTGCAATATTTATATAAAAAAAAGAGATAGTGTTTAAAACAGATAAACTGGTGGCTCAGCGTTAAGGAATGCACCTGCTATGCAGGAGATGCAGGTTCAGTCCCTGGGTTGGGAAGATTCCCTGGAGGAGGGCATGGCAACCCTCTCTAATATTCTTGCAGCAAAATCCCATGGACAGAGGAGATTGGTGGGCTACGGTCCATGGGGTCACAGACGCAGACATGACTGAAGCAGCTAAGCATGCAGCATGCATATATAAAGTTAACATTTCTTTTACAGCTATTGGAAAATTGTTTGTATTAGTAACACATATTTGTTGTTTAGCATACTATGTTTTTAGATAAAATCTTACTTGACAAATTAAAAAAAAAAATCCTAAAAAATACCAGACCACCCTACATGCCTTCTGAGAAATCTGTATGCAGGTCAAGAAGTTAGAACAATACATGGAACAACAGACTTGTTTCAAATAGGGAAACAAGCACGTCAAGTCTGTATATTGTCACCCTGCTTATTAACTTACATGCAGAGTACACCATGTGAAATGCCAGGCTAGGTGAAGCAGAAACTGGAATTAAGATGCTGGGAAAAATATCAATAACCTCAGATATGCAGATGACACCACCCTTATAGCAGAAAGCGAAGAAGAACTAAAGAGCTTCTTGATGAAAGTGAAAGAGAGGAGTGAAAAAGTTGGCTTAAAACTCCACATTCAGAAAATTAAGATCATGGCATCCAGTCCCATCACTTCATGGGAAATAGATGGGGAAACAGTGACAGACTTTATTTTCTTGGGCTCCAAAATCACTGCAGATGGTGACTGCAGCCATGAAATTAAAAGACGTTTACTCCTTGGAAGAAAATCTATGACCAATCTAGACAGCATATTAAAAAGCAGAGACATTATTTTGCCAGAAAAAGTCCGTCTAGTCAAAGCTGTTTTTTCCAGTAGTCATGTATGGATGTGAGAGTTGGACCTTAAAGAAAGCTGAGCGCCGAAGAATTGATGCTTTTGAACTGTGGTGTTGGAGAAGACTCTCGAGAGTCACTTAGACTGAAAGGAGATCAAAGCAGTCCATCCTGAAGGAAATCAGTCCTGAATATTCATTGGAAGGACTGATGATGAAGCTGAAGCTCCAAATTTTCGCTACCTGATGCAAAGAGGTAACTCATTGGAAAAACCCTGATGTTAGAAAAAAATTGAAGTCAGGAGAAGGGGACAACAGAGGATGAGATGGTTGGATTATCACCAACTTGATGGACATGAGTTTGAGCAAGCTCTGGCAGTTGGTGATGGACAGGGAATCCTGTTAAGATGCAGTCCGTGGGTCTCAAAGAGTCAGAAATGACTGAATGACTGAAATGAACTGAAGTGAAAGCCATTCAGTCATGTTCAACTCTTTGTGATCCCATGGACTGTAGCCTGCAAGGCTGCTCTGTCCATGGAGTTCTCTAGGGAAGAATACTTGAGTGGTTGCCATTTCCTTCTCCAAATGGAAGAAATGGTTATGAAATCAAATATCTTTTCTTTTATTATTTCCTTTAATAGTTCTTTCATTAAGCAATTATTGTCTTCTATGTCCCTTGTGATTTGTTACACATTGGGGAAACAAAAGTGGGTGTAATCAATATAGTCTTTGTTTCGATGTATTTAGATGAGATAAAGAGCAACAAAGAAGTAATTACAATACTGAGTGATAATAGGAATTACAGTAACAATACAGAATATGTCATATTGAAAATAAAACTAACCCATACTTGCCAGTTTGAAAAAAAATTTCAGATCTCCTGATTGTCTTTACTATTTTATTCCAGAAATAAACGCAAATGATTAAATAGGATAGAATTTTCTTCTTCAACATGTAAACTTTCTTTTATGTGGTTTATTCTAAAAATGTATCTATCTTACTATACAAATAGTATAGACTGGCTCCAAATAGGGAAAGGAGTATACCAAGGCTGTATATTGTCACCCTGCTTATTTAACTTATATGCAGAGTACATTGTGAGAAATGCTGGGCTTGATGAAACAAAAGCAGGAATCAAGATTTCCAGGAGAAATATCATTAACCTCAGATATGTGGGATGACACCACACATATTGCAGAAAGTGAAGAAGAATTAAAGAGCTTCTTGATGAAAGTGAAAGAGAAGAGTGAAAAAGTTAACTTAAAGCTCAACATTCAGAAAACGAAGATCATGGATCCAGTCCCATCACTTCATGGCAAATAGATGGGTAAACAGTGGAAATAGTGACAGACTTTATTTGGGGGGCTCCAAAATCACTGCAGATGGTGATTGCGGACATGAAATTAAAAGATACTTGCCCCTTGGAAGAAAAGTTATGACCAACCTAGACAGCTTATTAAAAAGCAGAAACATTACTTTGCCAATGAAGGTCCATCTAGTCAAAGCAATGGTTTTTCCAGTAGTCTTGTATGGATGTAAGAGTTGGACCATAAAGAAAGCTGAGTGCCAAAGAATTGATGCTTTTGAACTGTGGTGTTGGAAAAGACTCTTGAGAGTCCCATGGACTGCAAGGAGATCCAACCATCCTAAGGAAATCAGTCCTGAGTATTCATTGGAAGGACTGATGCTAAAGCTGAAACTCAAATACTTCGGCCACCTGATGCAAAGAACTGTCTGACTGGAAAAGACCCTGATGCTGGGAAAGATTGAAGGTGGGAGGAGAAGGGGACAACAGAGGATGAGATGGTTGGATGGCATTACCAACTCAATGGACATGAGTTTGAGTAAACTCTAGGAGTCAGTGATGGACAGGGAGGTCTGGTGTGCTGCAGTCTATGGGGTTGCAAAGAGTTGGACATGACTGAGCGACTGAACTGAATAGACTATACAAATAACACATTTATTCAGAAATACATATGTTAAAATCAGTTCAGTTAAACTGTTCAGTTATGTTAAAATATAAAGATATATATATATATATATATACACATATATCTTTATATATATATATATACATATGCGTGTGTGCTAGGTCACTTCAGTCATGTCCAACTCTGCAACCCTATGGACTGTAGCCCACCAGGCTCCTCTGTCCATGGGATTTTCCAAGCAAGAATAAATAAATATATAAACACACAAATAGATAAATCCCATGATATAAGGACAAAAAGGGAAATAATATATGAAGCCCTAATTGCACAGAATGGGTTTAAATGTAATGGTAAACTATAGCAGGGGAGCTTTTCTGTATTAACTTTTATTTTGCTTTTTTAAAAAATTAACCTTAATGCCCTTTTGCAGATTTGTTGTCATGGAGTCATGTTTGACTCTTTTGCAACCTCATGGATTTTCAGTCTACCAGGCTCCTCTGTCCATGGGATTTCCCAGGCAAGAATACTGGAGTGGACTGCCATTTCCTTCTCCAAGTCATCTTCCCAACCCAGGGATTGAACTTACGTGTCCTGAATTGGCAGGCAGATGCTTTACCACGGAGCCACCAGGATAACCTTTGCAGGTTACAGTTCAGCAATTGACAAATGGACATAACACCCACAGACATCTTTTTAGCCACCTAGTCATCTAACTGATTTCTACATGACTAGATACCTGGGTTGGACACTTAGTACTGAATTTGGTAGGTGTAGGTCTTAATTCTAGGAAGTCAGATAGCTGGAGGGATGCACAGCATGTCACAGAACATACATACTGAGTACCAGGAAAGAGGATTCCTGGCCATCTCCACCGCTGGTATTCTGCTCTCACTCTACCTGGAGGTAGTTTGGAATTTGTTGTAGATATCACTTTTTTCTTGCCCTAATTCTTCTCTTAAACTGTTTGCTACCAGTATATACTGACTCATGATGCTTTGTGCTTTAATCTTTAGGATGATGACATATAATTTAGGGAAAAAATGAATATGGACCTGGAGAATGCCGTATTGAATGAAGTAAGTCAGACAAAGAAGGAGAAATATTGTATGACATCCCTTATAAGTGGAATCTAAAAAGAAATGATACAAATGAACTTTAAAAAAGAAAGAGACTCATAGATTTAGAGAATAAATTTATGGTTGCTGCGGGGAAGGGGAAGGGGAAGGGATGGTTAGGGAGTTGGGGATGGACATGTACACATTGCTATATTTGAAAGGGATATTCAAAAAGACCTGCTGTGTAGCACATGGAACTCTGCTCAATGTTATTTGGCAACCTGGATGAGAGGTAGTTTGGGGGAGAATGAATACATGTACATATGTATGGCTGAGTTCCTTCACTGTTCACTGAAACTATCACAATATTGTTAATGAGATATACCCTAGTAGAAAATAAAAAGTTTAAATTAAAAAAAAATCAAATCAAGCAAAAATTATGATATTGTCCAAGTCCCTAGATACTTTTACATTATTAGTCAGTGTCCAAAATATTCTACTACATTAAGCAGATAGCTGTTCATAAAGCGATCAGAGTAGGTAGAACTCTACTACATTAAAAATATGACTGTGCAAAAAGCTATCGCTAACTTTAGACAACTTTAGATCATCATTTCAGAAAATAGAATTCAGGTTCAAGTTACAGGTTTTTTTCTCAGCAGCCTTTGCCACATATGTTCTGAGATTTTCCTATGAGGATAATGAACAAGAGCCATAAATTAAACCAGATGCTCATGTAGCTTCCGTCTTCTTTCAAGTGGCTATTTCTTAGATCCTTTTATCATTAAAAATAAAATAAACTATTCAGCTTTAATATAGAACTCAGAGCTGAGTTGCCAAAAGCGAGATTTGAAACAATATGAATTAAAAACACATCACATCAAACTTTTGGCTTTAAACAAAAAATAAATGCTTTAAATGTAAGGGCATTCATCTTCTTGATCCTCACATATTGCATTCTTATGTTTTGTTAATATTGTTTTCCTACGATCTCAGATATTTCAAAGAATTCCCTCACTTGGAAATCAAACTATAATAGTTAAACTAATAACAATTGGGTAGTATTTCATATACATATTTTGTGTAAACTGATGGGTGAGAAAGATTGTTTGAGTTTACTATTAAGAGTCAATTCTTTATTTTAAACCTTAGAACTTGATGATCTAGTCAGGAGTATATGTAAGGAGTAAAAAAATGAAACAAAAATTTACTGGAAATTAGTTAAGGCAAGTCATCATGAAATATGAAGAACACATTTTTAGAGAAAGAATTTGTGCATTACTAAGGCTATGGTTTTTCCAGTGGTCATGTATGGATGTGAAAGGGGGATTGTGAAGAAGGCTGAGTGCCGAAGAATTGATGCTTTTAAACTGTGTGTTGGAGAAGATGCTTGAGAGTCCCTTGGACTGCAAGGAGATCCAACCAGTCCATTCTAAAGGAGATCAGTCCTGGGTGTTCTTTGGAAGGAGTGATGCTGTAGCTGAAACTCCAGTACTTTGACCACCTCATGTGAAGAGTTGACTCATTGGAAAAGACTCTGATACTGGGAGGGATTGGGGGCAGGAGGAGAAGGGGATGACAGAGGATGAGATGGCTGGATGGCATCACTGACTCAATGGACATGAATTTGGGTGAACTCCAGGAGTTGGTGATGGACACGGAGGCCTGATGTGCTGCAATTCATGGAGTCACAAAGAGTCGGACACGACTGAGTAACTGAACTGAACTGAGAGCAAAATAATTTTATTTTTATAATTTATGATTTTATTTATGGGATAGGTTTTAAATGAACAAAAATTTAGTTAAATTTGTTTCCATTTAAATAACCACATGTTGGGGGAAAATTCACTCATCTGAAAATATTCTTCAAAAATTTCAAAGAATTGGAAACATACAAACTTCGTTCAGTTCAGTTCAGTTCAGTTGCTCAGTCGTGTCCATCTCTTTGCGACCCCATGAATTGCAGCACACCAGGCCTCCCTGTCCATCACCAACTCCCGGAGTTCACTCAGACCCACATCCATCGAGTCAGTGATGCCATCCAGCCATCTCATCCTCGGTTGTCCCCTTCTCCTCTTGCCCCCAATCCCTCCCAACATCAGAGTCTTTTCCAATGAGTCAACTCTTCACATGAGGTGGCCAAAGTATTGGAGTTTCAGGTTTAGCATCAGTCTTTCCAAAGAACACCCAGGACTGATCTCCTTCAGAATGGACTGGTTGGATCTCCTTGCAGTCCAAGGGACTCTCAAGAGTCTTCTCCAACACCACAGTTCAAAAGCATCAATTCTTCAGTGCTCAGCTTTCTTCACAGTCCATCTCAGATCCATACAAGACCACAGGAAAAACCATAGCCTTGACTAGATGGACCTTTGTTGGCAAAGTAATGTCTCTGCCTTTAATATGCTATCTAGGTTGGTCATAACTCTCCTTCCGAGGAGTAAGCGTCTTTTAATTTCATGGCTGCAATCACCATCTGCAGTGATTTTGGAGCCCAAAAAGATAAAATCTGACACTGTTTCCACTGTTTCCCCATCTATTTGCCATTAAGTGATGGGATCAGATGCCACAATCTTCGTTTTCTGAATGTTGAGCTTGAAGCCACCTTTTTCACTCTCCTCTTTCACTTTCATCAAGAGGCTTTTTAGTTCCTTTTCACTTTCTGCCATAAGGATAGTGTCATCTGCAAATCTGAGGTTATTGATATTTCTCCCAGCAATCTTGATTCCAGCTTGTGCTTCTTCCAGTCCAGCGTTTCTCATGATCCAAAGTTAAATAATTTAAAGTTAAATAATTCCAGATGTTCAAATAACCTTAGAAAAGTTGTGTGTCTTAGTAGTAGAAGTAGACTCAAAGAAAACCAGGTCTATATAAGATTTGGGAGGAGACATGTAGAAAAAAAGTTTAGGATGGAATAGGATAGTAGTTGCCACACTAGTAGTGTAGGCAAAAAAAAAAAAAAAAAAATCCTAGCATAAAATACTAATTTTTCCAAAGAGAGTGAACCCTCTTGCACTTAATTCCATATATATGATATTACATATGCACCTTGGTTTGTGATTATGACTTATATGTGATTAAGAAGTTGGTACCTCCTTATGATGTTCTTAAATCAATGCTCATCCCTAGCTCGACTCCTTACTATGCACTCAGTCCAAGTAATAAAATGAAACTATTAAATATTCATGAATATCCAGTACTGATCCAAATGCTAAAATCTCTCTCTCATACTCAGTTCTCAAAACTACCATGTTAATTCTATGAAATCAAAACCATTTCTCATGGAGGAACTTAGAGAATTCAAAATGTCTCTAAGATAGAAGTCCTGTCCTATAAGAAGAAAATAAAAATCAAATGGCTCAGAGGCAAAGATTAATATAAATATAGATTTCCTTATTGTAAGTCACTAGTTTCTCTGCTGTCTGTGATTCCCAGTCTTCCCAGAATTGTGTATAATTTGATGAGTGAGGTCTGAGTTTCTTTTCAGCTCATAATTTCACTATAGGCAAATGATCCTTTTATTTCAATTACATGCCCTTGTGGCCTAGAAACTCTAGGGGCCCTCCTACAGGCCTCACCTCTGATCTTCATTCCCTTTTATAGTTGTCTCCTTTTGTATATGGTTTATTTCTCTCCTGTAGCTTGCCTATAGACAATAGAAAGTGGCAAAGTTGACAGGGTACATTTGATGTCTTACATAAGATCCTAGCACTGTCTTGCTGAACTTTCTTACTCTCTTGCTGGCTTTGAAGATGCAAGCAGCCTGTGTGGGGAGGCCCATGTGACAGATATCTGAGGGCAGCTTCTAGGGAGATGAGAGCAGCTTCTTGCTGACGGGTAGCAAGAAACCGAAGCCATCAGTCATAACATCATGGGGAAGTGGATTCTACTAACAAAAGCCTATCCTTCCCCAGTCAAGCTTCAGATGAGATTGCAGACCCAGCTGACACATTGAATGAATACTTGAGAGATACTATCAGAGAATCCAGCTCAGTTATGCCCAGATTCCTGACCCACAGAAATTGTAAGTTAATAAATGTCTTTTGTTTTAAGCTCCACATTTGTGACAAATTTATTGCACAGCAATAGATAACAAATCCAAGCCTATTCTACAGTATTAAAGAGAAAAATAAAATATACATGGATAGGAACTGTGCCAAATCAGCAAGGACACAGAACAGCTACAGTCCAAACTCATCTTTTACCTCCTCTTCATCTTCGGAGCATTGTCTGAATGTCTCCACACGTGGACAGCAGGCTGGTCAGAGCAGGGAGAGTATTCCTCAAGTTGGCATAAATGTAAGTCTTATAAATATTGATGTGGCAATCGAGGGGCTGCAAGGTCACAGTCTGAGAGCAATATATTGAGACTTTAAACTGGCCAGACTAAATTTCCTGGACATTTTTATATCTGTGAATCTAATGCTGTGGAACTTCCCTGAGATCATTAAGTGGGGAGACAGGGAGCTTTGACAGAATATTTAAAGGTAGTAAGTTCAGAAAACCACAACAATGTCAGGTTTATGCCCCACTGAGCCCAGCTTGCTCAATGAACCAGTTATTCTTGCTGAATTGCAAGAATCATAGACTGTGAGCCAGAGACTGGAGCTCTCAGCTCTGCTACTTACAAGAATCATAAATTTGATAAAGTTGTGTTGCGAAATATTGAGTTCCTCCTATATACCAGGCATTTGCTGGGCTACTTCACACCTGTTATACTATGTTATGTATTTCTCGTAATAACTCCATGGACCATCACTGTTGGCTTCATTTTACAAGTGAGGAAATACTTCAATTATTTGTCCAAGGCCATGGAACTAGGATTCATAGTCAGATTTATTGGATGCCAAAATCCTTAATTCTAACATTTACACCACCACTTTAAGAGGCTTGTCTTTGCCGTTTCAAATTGCAGTGTGAGAATGAGTGGAAATACATAAAAAACTGATTTGTGTATAGTATATGCTCAGAAATCCGTAGTTTGGTTATCAATGACCTACTCCCACTCCTATTATAATTAGTCTCCAGTAAAAGGCTGTGGAGAAGGGCATGGCAATCCACTCCAGTACTCTTGTCTGGAGAATTCCATGGACAGCGGAGACTGACTGGGCTACAGTCCATGGCGTCAGAGAGAGTCGGACATGACTAAGCAACTAATACACACAAAAGACTATAGTGAATACCAAGAAAAATCTTCAAAGTGAAAAGAAATAAAAGAAAAACATCTGATTTTATTAAGGTTTAAAAGTTAAATTTGAGTATCTCTTAGGTAATCATTAGGAGAAGGCAATGGCAACCCACTCCAGTACTTTTGCCTGAAAAATCCCATGGACAGAGGAGCCTGGTAGGCGCAGTCCATGGGGTCGCACTGAGTCGGACACGACTGAAGTGACAGAAGCAGCAGCAAGGTAATCATTGGAGAAGGCAATGGCACCCCACTCCAGTGCTCTTGCCTGGAAAGTCCCTGGACAGAGGAGCCTGGTAGGCGCAGTCCATGGGGTCGCTAAGAGTTGGACACAACTGAGCAAATTCCCTTTGACTTTTCACTTTCATGCATTGGAGAAGGAAATGGCAACTCACTCCAGTATTCTTTCCTGCAGAGTCCCAGGGATGGGGGAGCCCGGTGGGCTGTCGTTTATGGGGTCACACAGAGTTGGACACGACTGAAGTGACTTAGCAGCAGCAGCAGCAAGGTAATCATTTCATGGAAAATAGATGGGAAACAGTGGAAACAGTGTTAGACTTTATTTTGGGGGGCTCCAAAATCACTGAAGATGGTGATTGCTGCCATAAAATTAAAAGACGCTTACTCCTTGGAAGAAAAGCTATGACCAACCTAGACAACATATTAAAAAGCAGAGATATTACTTGGCCGGCAAAGGTCCATCTAGTCAAGGCTACGTTTTTTCCAGTGGTCATATATGGATGTGAGAGTTGGACTGTGAAGAAAGCTGAGCCCCAAAGAATTGATGCTTTTGAACTGTGGTGTTGGAGAAGACTCATGAGAGTCCCTTGGACTGCAAGGAGACCCAACCAGTCCATCCTAAAGGAGACCAGTCCTGGGTGTTCATTGGGAGGACTGATGCTGAGGCTGAAACTCCAATACTTTGGCCACCTCATGGGAAGAGTTGACTCACTGGAAAAGACTCTGATGCTGGGAGGGATTAGGGGCAGGAGAAGAAGGGGACGACAGAGGATGAGATTGCTGGATGGCATGACCGACTCGATGCACATGAGTTTGGGTGAACTTCAGGTGTTGGTGATGGACAGGAAGGCCTGGTGTGCTGTGATTCATGGGGTCGCAAAGAGTCGGACACGACTGAGTGACTGAACTAAACTGAACTGAAGGTAATAGATTTTTTTTTTAAGTTTTGTACTGACAAACTGAGCTTTTCCTTTAAGTCTGTTGAATCACAATTGAACAGCGGTGATGGAATGAGATACCAAAATATGAACCTCGTGCAAGTGCCTCAAACCCCCCAATCTTCGTATGGTTCTGAAGTTTTCTTCCTTCATGTATAAGCATTGCATCCTCACTCGTGTAGCAGGAGATCCCACAGGGTTCACCCCTCTTGCATATCTTTGAACAGTGTCCACTGTGTTCAATTTCAAAGGTTGGTAACATTTCAAAAATAAGTCTGGCATTTGATATAGCCTGGGAAAGAGCATAAAATAAAAAACATATACCATCTACCATTTATTATCACTATAGCTTCATAAGAGAAAGGACATTTTCATTTTAAAAAGCAAAAGAAAATAGAATAAAAGGCAGTCTTTCACAGGAATAAATGGAACTTTATGGGAAACACACTCTTTTGTGTAGCTTTTTTGTATCTGGCAGCAGGTGCATGAAAATTTTGACATTGATGTACAGACGGATAAATCTGTCAGCGGACAGATGGATGAACCCAAAGACTGGCCTTGGGGAACCACAGACCCAGAAGGTTCCTGAGCCCAGGCTGGAGTAAGGAGTGTGGTTAGAATTCCCAGAGACCATGTTGGCTGTGCTATACTGCTCAGGAGTCTTGGTTAGTCAGCTCAGGCCAGCCACACTGTGGTGAAAGGCTTCAAGTGGACACCATGTTGTGGTTTGCTGTTTTACAAACCCCAGGGCCCTGTGTGGTCCAAGTCAGCAATCTCGAGTAGCCCCCAAAGACCAGAAAATTGCCCATTTCCACCAGTATGTTATTTATGTATGCAGTTTCCCCTCCCTCCTCTTCCTGAGGTGTAGGCCAGAGTGGCTGCTGATGCTGTTTTTGTAACACTCTGTCTTTTGGGATCTGAGAGGTTGAATCAAACAAAAACCAACTGTGAAGGAAAACTGAAGCCAGGAAGGGATCACGTTTATGGTTTTCTGCAGTCTCTCCCCTGAGTTTTCACTATGTTTTCACTCCTAGCTTCCCTGACTTCTCAAAATTCTGAGACAAAACACTCTCAAAAATACCAGCATAGGAAACTTTGCACACTTCTGAGGACTCCAGGTCACTCTCATCCACACACATAAGGAATAGGCCTCCCAGAGACACGTTTGCAAAGGTACACAGCAAGTTAGAATGCTCCACTGTCTTTTATTGAGAAAGAGAATTCTTTCCCCCTTTAGTTAGCTGAAATAGAACTATAGCTTTTCAAAAGGAACTTTGAAAATAAGTCATCACACACAAAAAAAAAGCCCAATAAATACTCAAAGGAAAAAAAAAAAGTTTTCAGAAAGCACATATTTCATTAACATTCCTAAACCTTGAAAAGCAGAAGAGCTTGCTTAAAACAATATGGACTTTGGAAACAGGCCCAAATCCTAAAAAGCAGAGACATTACTTTGCTGACAAAGGCCCATATAGTCAAAGCTATGATTTTTAATGTAGTCATATACAGATGTGAGAGTTGGACCATAAAGAAGTCCTCACACCAAAGAATGGATGCTTTTGAACTGCAATGTTGGAGAAGACTCTTGAGAGTCCCTTGGACTGCAAGGAGATCACACCAATCAGTCCTGGGAAATCAGTCCTGTATTTTTTTTGAAAGGACTGATGCTGAAGTTGAAGCTCCAGTACTTTGGCCACCTGAAGCGAAGAACCGATTCATTGGAAAAGACCCTGATCCTGGGAAAGATTGATGGCCAGAGGAGAAGCGGATGACAGAGGATGAGATGTTTGGATGGTATCACCAACTCAATGGACATGGGTTTGAGCAAGCTCTGGGAGCTGGTGATGGACAGGGAACCCTGGCATGCTGCAGTCCATGGGGGTCACAAGTAGTAGGACATGACTGAGTGACTTAGCTGAACTGAACAGATTCTGGTCCGTTCTGTGCTCTCCTTCTGGGACTTTGTATGTTGATTTGTTTTAATGGTGATGGACAGGGAGGCCTGTTGTGCTGCAATCCTTGGGACTGCAAAGACTCAGACACAACTGAGCAACTGAACAATGAAGACACCATTTAAAGGTTTAAGACTTAGGACAAAATAACAAATATTGTCTGTCTCTATAATTGAACAAAAAAATGGGGATGAGAAAACCAACTTTGTAGGACTAAGTAAGGACGAAACAGGATAGTGTGTCTAAAACTCAGTCTGGGGCTAACCCTTAAGAGCTATCATAGAAGAGCTCATAATGGATAATTGTTGCTGCTTCTATCCATTGCCTTTACTGATACAGCTAATATCAACTGTATCAGCTCAGTACTTAAAGAGGTCTATGATCTTGCATTTCCTGTCAAACTGCTCTAGAGACACCCTCCAAATCTCTCCAATCTTGGGATGTTTCCATCATTCACCTTAAAAAAGTATATTATTCCTTTTGTCCCTTAGCTCATGAGCAGGCTGGAATTGTAGAATGAAACACAGCCTCCCTCATAAGCCAAATAAAGAAACTCAGCGACTAACATTTCGTTCATAGAGAAAGAAATCTCCATAGTGTTCCAGAATTTATCAAAATGTTGTGAAGAAAATGGTTAAATTCTTGAATGTCTCCCTTCTATGGGAAATAAAACAGAATTCTCTGCATTCCAGGGATTTTCAAAATTTGGAATTGCTGGATATTCAACTGCATGGAATAAACACAGGTTTGTGGAAGTTAATTTAAGTTACAGTGTTGCTGAAATATGATACCTTATTCATTTTCTTATAAAAGAGGGACAAAAATCAGCTTCCAATTTAGTTACCTAGTAACATGTTTTAGGCAAACACTATTGTATTTGATATGTGTTCTATATTTTCTATAGGGCTTCCCAGGTGGCTCAGTGGTAAAGAATCCACCTGCCAATCCAGGAGACACAGGAGACTCAGGTTCGATCCCTGGTCTGGGAAGATCCCACATTCCACAGGGCCATTAAGCTCTTGCACCACAGTTCTTAAGCTTGTGCTCTAGAGCCTGTGTGCCGCAACTAGAGAGTAGCCCCGCTCACCTCAACTAGAAAAAAGCCCCACTCACCTCAACTAGAGAAAAGCCAGCACAGCCGCAAAGACCCATACAGCTAAAATAAATAAGTAAAAACTTTAAAAATTTCATTTAAGAGTTTTGGAAAATTGGTCTGTAAGTAATGATGAAAATGTAAACCATTTGTAAAAGTAGCTCTTACTTCCAGCTGTCTTCTTTGCCTTTCCCATCACTATTCATTCCCTGGGATCTGTTAATGAGTCAGATGCAATCCACAGGCACTGTGTATCAGCCAGGGGGTGAATACCCTTTAACAGGAGCAGGTTTGTGTAAGAAAATAAAACCAGGCTCTTGTAAGAACTGCCTATGGCCACTCAGGTAGGAGCCTCATTGCAAGCAGGGGTGAGACAGGGACGAGGCTTGGGAGATTATACAAAGATGAGGGCTGAGAGAAGAACATCTGTGCATAGGAACAGACTATGGCAAAGGTATGAAAAAAGGAGGGAAAATCTACAAAACAACCATAAAGAGCAGAAAATTCCCAGGTCTATTGGTGCTTCTCTATCCATGGAATTCTCCAGTCAAGAATACTGGAGTGGGTTGCCATTCCCTTCTCCAGGGGATCTTCCCTACCCAGAGACTGAACTCAGGTCTCCCACATTACAGGAGAATTCTTTACCCTCTGAGTGAATTCTTTACCCTCTTTACCAGGGAAGGCCAAGAATACTGGAGAGGGTAGCCTGTCACTTCTCCAGGGGATCTTCCCAGCCCAGGAGTTGAATTGGGGTCTCCTGCATTGCAGGTAAATTCTTTAATAGCTGAGCTACAAAGGAAGCCTACAGCCTATTGTCCACTTAAATATAATAGCTATTCTTAGGTGTTCAATGTATCCCAGCAGAGACTACCTATGTTATTACAATCATCTGTATTTGTCTGTATGTGTTTGGTGAGGATAGTGGCATTGAGGGAGTGGAAGCTAAGGGAGGATTCTTAGAATTACACACCCACCAAAGCTACTAATTATTGCCATCTTTACTATTGAGTGAAAGAGAAGAACATTTTCTATTTGAAAGGAACAAATATTAGAAGGCACCTAGATTCTTAATGTTGCCATTTTCAGAAATAATTTTTGTAAGCAAAAAAGAAACCATCTTTTAGACGTAAACCATGATGATTCTATGTGCATAGACATGAAAAAAAAAGTGAAAGATGCTTCTTAAAGTTCATTTCATGGTTTGGAGAAAGCTTTGTAAGAACTTCTGTGTATAAATCTCTTTGAATAATTATTATAAACATCTTACTCTAAGTTAATAATACTTTGAGTCTCCTATAGAGACATAGGGAGTCTTGAATTATGAGCTTTATAACCTAAAATAATTTAATCACTGAAATTTAGACTGAGAGCTGATTAGAAAAACAGTAGAATACATGATTAAAATCTAATTATTAATATTTTGACATATTTTTAAAACAAGCAAATTAAGAATGATACTATTGAAATTTCTTTCCTCTTGTAGAACTCAATTCTGGTTTTCACAGCATGAATTCACAGTAAGCATTTATCTTTACTGACAATACCCTTTCCTAAGATAATAGATTGTGCACAGGAAAAACCATATATTTCTTATGTGAAATGGCTAGGGGTGTTATTTACAGGCAGATCACAAAATAAGTATATACTGAAGAGATACATTCCTATCATAAGTGACTCTTAGAACTTTTCTCACAGTGTTTCTAAAGTGTGAATCTTGTGTTTACATTACAGTAAACCTGCAAACAAAATAAGAAGGGAGAAGTCTAATAATAGTCTAAGTGCTAGGGCAGAATATCTCAAGCACATATGAGTATTGTTTTTGTGGAGTGCCAATTAAGGGCTTAATCCAAAAGTGATCTTGAGATGATGTATTTCCAATTATTTATGGGGAAATGTTTTTCAAAAAAGGCTACTTTTATTTTTTTTTCATTTCATAACAAGCTGATTTGAATTCAAGTAAAATCATTTAGTTATTCATGTGCCGGGAAAGTGATGGCATGGTCTTAGGCCTCCACAAGACCCTACAATGTTCAGCAGTTAGGCCAAAGGGTTTTGTTAGGTGAATAAGAGAACATGCATTTTAATTCTAAACAGATTTAATCGCTGGCTTTGTTGTTCAGTTACACAGTCATGTCTGACTCTTTGTGACCCCATGGACTGCATCATGACAAGCATCTCTGTCCTTCACCTCTCCCAAATCTTCCTTTAACTCATGTTCATTGATGCCATCCAACCATCTCATCCTCTGTTGTCCCCTTCTCCTCCAGCCTTCAATCTTTCCCAGCTCAGGGTCTTTTCCAATGAGTAGGCTCTTTGTATCAGGTGGCCAAAATATTGGAGCTTCAGCTTCATCAGTCCTTCCAATGAATATTCAGGATTGATTTCTTTGAAGACTGACTGAGGAATCAATGTTTGATCTGTTTGCAGTCTAAGGGATTCTCAAGAGTCTTCTCTAGCACCACAATTGGAAGGCACCAGTTCTTCAGCACTCAGCCTTTTTTATTTTCCAGCTAGCTCATCCGTATATGACTTTTGGAAAAACCAAAGCTTTGACTATACATCTTTGTAGGCAACTAATGTCTCTGCTTTTTAATATGCTGTCTGGGTTTGTCATAGCTTTTCTTCAAGGAACAAGCATATTTTAATTTCATGGCTGCAATCACCATCTGCATTGATTTTGGAGCCTAAGGAAACAAAGTCTGTCACAGTTTCCATTGTTTCACCATCTCTTTCCTATGAAGTGATGGGACTGGATGCCATGGTCTTTGTTTTTTGAATGTTAAGTTTTAAGCCAGCTTTTTCACTCTCTTGTTTTACCTTCATCCAGAGGCTCTTTAGTTCCTCTTCACTTTCTGCCATAAAGATGGTGTCATCTACAAATCTGAGGTTATGGATATTTCTCCCCACAATCTTGATTCCAGCTTGTGCTTCATCCAGCCTGGCATTTCGCATGATGTACTCTGCATATAAGTTAAATAATCAGGTGACAATATACAGCCTTGACATACTTCTTTCCCAATTTTGAACCTGTCTGTTGTTCTATATCTGGTTCTAAATATTGCTTCTTGACCTGCATACAGGTTTCGCAGGACAATATGATATCTTAGAGCGAAAGTGTAGAGAAGTCTCATGAAGAATTTTGAGTAGAGAGATTTCCCTGATGGTACAGTGGTTAATATGTCCCATTCTAGGGCAGGGAGTGCAGGTTCTACCCTGGTTGAGGAACTAAGACCCTACCACATTCCATGGCATATGGCCAAAAAGTTAAAAAAAAAAAAAAGAATGCTGAGATAATTTTCCATGGCACTGATGATCTTGACTCTACAGCCACAAAAAAATCATTTGAATAGGAAAAATAGGCAAAGAAATCAATTTAGTTAACAAACTAAGCCTTTCCTGAGTACCTGCATATGCATAGTACTTGTTACATACCATCTCCTTTAAGAGAGGAGCACATTTTACCTGGCATTTCAGAGCCAGCTGATCTTTCTTCAAGACAGGATCAACATTTAAAAATTCATAGATTGCAGCTGTGCAGAGAAGCCATGTCAAAGAAGCAAAGATGCCAAGAGACCATGGAGAATTTAGGAGTAAAGTTATACCTTGTTTGCTCAACTCACAACCATGGGGGAAATGATTTGGAAGCATATTAGTAAAGAAACTTGTATCAGGCAACCAGAGTAGGTCCCCAAGAGGAACATGTTGCAACTATAGGATGAAGTGTATCCTGACCCAAAGCACAAAAGATGGGGCTAGGGATGAACAGTGGGATTGGCTTGAAATCCCCATGAAAGTTTGCCTTAAAACAGTGGCTCGCTGCTCTGAAAAATGCTCATTAGTATAACCTGGAGAAGTTTAAAAACCAACATTGCTCCCATGGCCCCACCAGTACCAATGAAACCCAAAATTGCAGAGAGGAGGGCTCGGACAGAAGTCTATTTAAAACTCTCCAATTGATTATAATGTGCATCCAGAGTTGAGATGTATCATCTCATTTTTTTAAATTAATTTTTATTTTTTAGTTTGTTTTGCTTTACAATACTGTATTTGTTTTGCTATACATTGACATGAATCAGCCACGAGTTACATGAACTCCCAATCCCGACCCCCCCTCCCCCCTCCCGCCCCACACCCTCTCTCTGGATTATCCCCGTGCATCAGTCCCAAGCATCCTGCATCCTGCATCAAACCTGGACTGG
>SJXQ01005384.1:0-21080 GCA_006408695.1 Aepyceros melampus | reverse complement strand
CCACCTCCCCCCTCCCGCCCCAAACCATCTCTCTGGATTATCCCCATGCATCAGTCCCAAGCATCCTGCATCCTGCATCTCATCTTAAAGCTACTGACCTTGAAAACTTCTACAAGGGCCAAGGCAAACTTCCAAAAGTAGGAAGAATTTCTACCCTTGGGGGCAAATAAGGTTTTGCAACCAAATTTTACCCAGAGATATAACTTTATGTCTTAATTCTGTATTTTCTCTCTTCTTCTCTCAGTGTTTATTCCTTTGCTTACTGGGCTGGCAAGTATCCATAATTTTCTGAAAATCTAGAGTATTCTGTTGTTTCTGTAATGTAGAGAGAAGGTAGGCCTAACATATCCAGGACAGTAAAGAGCCCTGCTTGCAGTGGGTTTGGAATGTTAGCTTCTCCTGGGCTGTTAGAGTCTCTGAAATGACTGAATTTTAGGCCAAAATGAATTTCATGCAACTACAATAGGATTAGATATCTAGGGAAAACAATATCAAGTAAACATTTTTTGTTCTGTTTCTCTTCATATTTACATCACTGTGAATTTTCACTACCCCTAATAATAGCAGCTATCATTTATTGAGTAGCCACTTTTAGTAGGTAGATGTTACATTGGTTTTTATACATATAATCTCTAACATTCATAACACTGCTAAATAAATACTGCTATTTTTTTTGTGGGATCAAAGCTAAGGCTTGGTGAAAGTAGGTATCATTTTTTAAGGTCAAATACATGATCAGAGGCCAAGGAAAAAGTTAAATTCAGGTGTGTTTGAATCCAAAGCCAATTCCATTTCAGCGAAATTCACTGTCGAACTCTTCCTGTGGAATAACTTTTTGGATGCCTAATATAGTACATATATTGTTAGTCCAATGTAAGTTAAAATCTCATGTCTTTTATGTCCTTTTTTTTTTAAGAAGCATCAGTATATATTTCCATCAAAATATTTTTTAATTTTTATTTTTACTTTATTTTACTTTACAATACTGTATTGATTTTGCCGTACATTGACATGAATATGCCCGGGTGTACATGAGTTCCCAATCCTGAACCCCCCTTCCACCTCCCTCCCCATATCATCTCTCTGGATCATCCCCATGCACCATCCCCAAGCATCTTGCATCCTACATCGAACATAGACTGGCAATTTTTTTCTTACATGATAGTATACATATTTCAATGCCATTCTCCCAAATCATCCCACCCACCCTCCTCCCTCAGAGTCCAAAAGTCCTTTCTATACATCTGTGTCCCTTCTGCTGACCCACATACAGGGTTATCATTACCATCTTTCTAAATTCCATATATATGTGTTAGTATACTGTTCTGGTGTTTTTCCTTCTGGCTTACTTCACTCTGTATAATCTGCTCCAGTTTCATCCACCTCATTAGAACTGATTCAAATGTATTCTTTTTAATGGCTGAGTAATACTCCATTGTGTATATGTACCACAGCTTTCTTATCCATTCATCTGCTGATGGACATCTAGGTTGCTTCCAGGTCCTGGCTGTTATAAACAGTGCTGCCATGAAGAAGAAAGTTATAGATTGAAAGTAGGAAGTGACTCTACCCAAAACCATTGGAAAGGATGGCTGGGGCCAGTTTAGCTATCTCTTTAACATATTTTTCTTTATTTTTCTCTTCTGCAGTTTGAATATGATAGCCTATGTGCAATTTATTTAGCGTTAATCCTGCTTGATATTCCTTTAGCATCCTGAATTTGTAGGTTTGTGTCTAACATTAATTTGGGGGAAATTTTCATTATTTCTTCACATATTGCTTCTGTTTCCTTCTTTTTTATCTTTCTGGTATTTCCATTAGGTGTATGTTGTAACTTTTATAGTTTTTACACAGTTCTTGGACATTTTGTCCTAGTTTGTTTGTTTTGCAGTCTTTTTTTTCTCTCTTTGATTTTCAATTTTGAAAGTTTTTATTAACTTCCTCAAGCTCAGATTCTTGGCAATGTCCAGCCTAGTAATGAGCCCACCAAAGGCATTTTCCATTTCTGTGTTATTTTTTTCCTATTATTTCTTTTAAATTCTTTTTAAAATTCCCATCCTTCTGCTTACATTATCCATCTATTCTAGAATGTTTTCTACTTTTTCCATTAGAGCCCTATGATTAACATATTAAGCATAGTTGTTTTAAATTCATGATCCGATAATTCCAACATCCCTGCAATATCTGGGTCTGGTTCTGATACTTTCTGTTTTTTTCAAACTGTGTTGTTTGCCTTTTAGTATCCCTTGCAATTTTTGGTTAAAAGGTGGACGTGATGTGTTGTGTAAAAGGAACTGTGGTAAATAGGTCTTCACTAATGTGCTGGTAAGATGTTGGAGGGGTGGGTAGGGAAAACTTTATGGTCCTGTGAGTAGTGATTGGTGAGCCTGCGTCTGGACAATGAATTTCACAAAGCGTTTCTCATTCCTCTCCCCCTCTCCTTAAGTGTATCAGGATGGGCTAGATACAGCGGTCCCCGACCTTTTTGGCACCAGGGACCAGTTTCATGAAGAAAATTTTCCCAGGGACTGCGGAAAGGAGTGTTTTTGAGATGATTCAAGTACATTACATTTGTTGTGCACTTTATTTCTATTATTATTACATCAGCTCCACTTCAGATCATCAGGCATTAGATCCCAAAGGAAGGGGACCTCTGGTGTGGATCAGAGTTGGGTATTTCCCTTCCCCCAGGTGGGTCGTTGCTGTTTAGTTGCTAAGTTGTGTCCTACTCTTTTGTGACCCCATGGACTGTAGCCCACCAGGGCTTCTGTCCTTGAGATTTCACAGGCAAGAATACTGGAGTAGGTTGTCATTTCTTTCTCCAGAAGATCTTTCCAAACCAAGGATCGAACCTGTGTCTCCTGCCTTACAGTTGGATTCTTTACCACTAAGCCACCAGGGAAGCTGGGTTAGGTGCCTATAAAATCCTAGCGAGTTAGGTTCTGGTAAAATAGTTTCTCCTGTTTTAGACAGGCTTAGTGAGAGAAACAGAGCTCTGGCATATTTCAAAATGATTTCTTCCTCCTCTCCCACTGCCAGAAGCATGAGGGGATATTTTCACTATTTCACTGTGAAAGCGTGGTAATGTCTAGGAGGTAAAACTCAAGTATGGGAGCTCCCCAGTGACTGGGTCCCCTGGAGTTTTTAACTCTCAACCATGTTCATATTGAGCCTCTAGCAATTTACCAATTACAGATCAGGTTTTCCTCCCTTGACATTGGCTCCCACGGAGGTTTGTGCTTGTGGTTTCTGTTCAGGTAAGCTGTGATTCTCTGCATCCACCTGGTGTGTCTCCAGTTTGGGAGGCAGCAATTTGCTCTGTGACCTTATTTCTATAATGAATCTCAGAAAATTTGATTTTTCAATTTGTTCAGCTTTTTACTTATTATTAAGATGGAGTGGTGACTTCTCAGCTCTTTACATGCTGGACCAGAAATGGAAAGTTTCTCTAGTGTAATTTTATCCCTCATGATTTTTCAGCAAAAAGATGCAAAATAAAATAGAAAACAGTAGCCCACCAAAAAAAAAATCTTCAGGGACAAGCTACTCATTTCCTTGTTACTTCTGAGTTTGAGAGAAATGTTATTTCTCTCATATTCATATTATTTGTGTTTGCACTTCCTGGAGTATTTGCACTTCCTCCACTTCCTGTCTCTCATTCTTCCTGGAACAAGTCCTGTAGTTTACAGGTCACAGAGGATCTCATTTATCTAATTTCATCCTCACAGCCCAGGTCAACACACTTGAGAACAGATCTTTAAAATATATATTGAATTACAGTTGACCCTTGAACAAGAGTGTGACCAGCATTGTTCCATTTATACACAGATATTTATCACATGGTTCAAATTTTTGTTGTTCAAGGGGCAACGTATTCATGTGAGGTTGAAAATGTGGATGCAGAGCTCATGGGTAGGGAGGATTAATTGTGGAACTTGAACATCTCAGATTTTGGTGTCCTAAGCAGTTCCTTTAACGAATCCCCCATGGATATGGAAGAACAGCTGTACATGTGTCAAGCAGTCTGTGTGTTCCAGGCACTAGACTAGGAGAGAGGTTAATATCCATTGTAAAGGTTTGCTCCTGGGTCATTAATATCATGTCTCTCCTCATTGATTATTGAATCTGTTGGCTTGAACTGTCTTGCTCTCTAATATTTATATATCTTCCAGTTCTTAGGTATTTTATTACTTATTCATTGTTTATATCAATCTCAGATACTTTTAATTCTCTTTAATTTTTTAAACTTGCCTAAATTCTGACATTATTATGACAAATCACTATTATATCCTGACCATCAATAACCTGATTGTTGACCACACAACATAGACTCCAAACATCTACATTCTTATTGTATTCATCATAATTTTAATTCCTTTTGAAATACATCCATGGACCCAGTGCTGACAAGTACTTGCTCTCTGTAATGATGTGACAATTGTAATAACTCTCCATTCCACTCCAGTTGCTAAACTAACTTTAATTGCTTTAGGCATATCTTCTTTGCCAGTGATTAATTCTAGTTGAGGAGACATTGCCAACTTGAACTGGTGAGCTCAGAAATGGCCTGCTGGGAAACTTAGGACAGTTTCCTACATCAAGGGAGGGACTTTGGAAGCCAGTCAGTGCTCACTGTTCCTTGCTGTTAAGATAGCTAGAAAAGGTGTACTCTGGATTGCTCCTAGAAGCCCTACTAACAATGATGAGTGGCTAAGGATGAAGTGGACAAGAAATCTGAGAGATGAAGGGAATCTGAGTCTTTGACACTGTTGAGCCCCTGGATCAACCAAACCAAAGTCCCTCAATCTGGATTCTCTTCTTTTATGTAAACTTCTTTCTAATTGCTTAAGAATATTTGAGTTAAATAATCACCAGAGTGAGATGACATGGTAGACATAATAATGGTTCCCCAAAGATGCCCACATCCTAATCCGCATAACTGTGAATATACTACCTTACCAGGCAATTGGGATTCTGCAGATATGATTACTTTTAAGGACCCTGAGGTGGGAATGTTATCCTGGATTGTCTGAGTGGGCCCAGTGTTGTCCCAAGGTTCCTTAAAAGTAGAAAAAGGAAGCAGATGGGGGAAGGGAGGCAGAGTGATGGGTTTGAACTGACCTGCTGGCTCTGAAGATGGAAGAAGGGAACCATGAGCCTAGAAATGCAGCTTAAAAGGCCAGGAAACAGATTCTCTCTGAACCTCCAGAAAAGCTCACAGCTCTGCCAATATCTTTCTTTTGTCTTGTGCTTGACTCCGAGCTATAAGACTGTAAGATAATTTCATGTTGTAGCTGTTAGTCTCTGGTGACTTGTTGTGGCAGCCGTAGTAAACCAATACATAAGGACAAAACCACTGCAGAAATCAAGAGGCCAGCCTGGTGCTCAACGTAGACCTTAAAGTCCTGTTGAACTTATTGCAGTATATCAAAACATCAACCAAACAAGGCTAGCCTGAAACGATGGTGGCTTGATTGAAAAATCAAGATCACTTTATTATCATATCTGAACACAGACAAAAGCATGAACCAGGCACCTTAAACAGTAAAAGAATGACCATGCCCCCACCCTGGTGAACGAGTGACAACTTCCTGCTGCTTTACCAATTACGGATTTAGCTTTGCTTAGTATTTGCTCCTTGGTAAGATCTATTAAGATTCCCAAACAGAAAGTTACCCTTACTTCATGATAGCATCTAATCCAGAAGAAAGCCCCACATCCTTGTAAAAAAGTGTTAGTTGCTCAGTCATATCCAACCTTTAAGACCCCATGGGCTGTAGTCCACCAGGCTCCCCTATCCATGGAATTCTCCAAGCAAGAATACTGGAGTGGTTGCCATTCCCTTTTCTAGAGCATCTTCCCAACCCAGGGATCAGACCCGATCAAATCTGGGTCTCCTGCATTGCAGGCAGATTCTTTAGCTTCTGAACCACCAGGGAAGCCACTACATCCTTGAAAGTTCCCCCAAATTGCCTCAAATCCAAAATATCCTCTCTGATAAACCCTTTTTGGATGCCACATAGATTCCCTTGATGTTTTTTTCTCCCTTCTTGCAATGAATGAAATCTGTTCACCTGTAGTTGTGCTACTGAAGGTCTTTGCCTGACACCAGGGACAGGAAGTATATCCAGAACATTTGAAAAGCAATTGAATGTATTGTGTAATTTATTTTACTTTTCAATTGAAAGAGAAAGTGAAGTTGCTCAGCCATGTCCTACTCTTTGTAACCCCATGGACTCTATCCTACCAGGCTCCTCTATCCATGGAATTTTGCAGGCAAGAGTACTAGAGTGCATGGCCATTTCCTTCTCCAGGGTATGTTCCTGACCCAGGGATCCAACCCGGGTCTCCCACATTGCAGACACACGGTTTACCATCTGAGCCACCAGAGAAGCCCTACTCTGCAATTCAATTCAGTTCAGTTCAGTCGCTCAGTCGTGTCCAACTCTCTGCGACCCCATGAACTGTAGCACGCCAGGCCTACCTGTTTATCACCAACTCCCAGAGTTCTCAAAATAATAAATTCTGTTATCTGTCACCATTTTTTCTCTGTTTTGGTTTTCTCGTGTCTCTTTTCTTCAATTTATACAAGAGTTTGTTTTCTATCACATGGTGTGAGTGCAAGGGAAGGATACTAACCTCATCTGTGACTGTGTTCTTGTCAAGGAGAAGGACTGTACTGAGAAGAAGCCAAGACGGTAAGTCAGAAACAGGAAGATATGTTCATTCACAAGGTGAGTGTTAAAGTAAAGGTGTTAAAGGCAAGCAAACATCCACCTCCTTGGTCAAGAAATTAATGTGCTGTAATGAGATTTGATTTAGAGGTTGGCTTTGTTTTGGTGGGTCAGGTGAGAGATGGTATGCAAAGAGAGATGAC
The DNA here is from genome assembly GCA_006408695.1 of Aepyceros melampus. NCBI lineage: Eukaryota > Metazoa > Chordata > Mammalia > Artiodactyla > Bovidae > Aepyceros > Aepyceros melampus. Next base: position 14,203 of record SJXQ01005384.1, on the reverse strand, counting down.
ATAATTGTAATAACCTTTGATGTGGCACCTTGCTGGTGCTGCTGGTGTGGCTGTGCTACTCAGTGATCTCAGGAGGATGGCCAAACATACTCCTACATAATACAGGTCTCAAGATTTTTTTTCTAAATATGATATATCTCTACATTCCTATGAAAGCATTAATTCCATAAAGTTGTTTCTGGCTGTGTAATATAAAGAGTAGGTAAGAAGCTACTTGATTTGATTAATTATAGTTCATAAATCATATATTTAAGAAGATGCCATAACTTTAATGACTTAAAAAGTTATTTGGAAGATAATTGCTTTACAATGTTGTGTTGGTTTTGGCCATACAATGTGAATCAACCATAAGTATACATATATTCCCTCCCTCTGGAACCTCCTTCCCACCTCACCATTTTATTTGTCAATAATATTAAATGTTGGCACAGTATATGTTCCCCTAGATACTTTTGCTTTTTAAAATCTGGACATAGCTATGTATATTTGACCATGTTTAAAATAGTATCTTTGTTATTAAAATTTTGATTCCATGAAAAAGAAAGTATGTAATAATCCAAGAATGTGGATCTTTTTTATTTTTTAAGTATAGTTAGTTGATTTACAATATTGTTACTTTCAGGTATATAGCAAAATCATTCAATAAATGTATATGTATGTGTGTGTGTGTGTGTCTGTGTATATATATATATATATATATCAGATTATTTGCCATTAGTTTATTACAAGATATTGAATATAGTTTCCTGTGCTCTACAATAGGTCCCTGTTTAATCTCTTTTATGCAAGGAGATCCAACCAGTCCATTCTGAAGGAGATCAGCCATGGGATTTCTTTGGAAGGAATGATGCTGAAGCTGAAACTCCAGTACTTTGGCCACCTCATGTGAAGAGTTGACTCATTGGAGAAGACTCTGATGCTGGGAGGGATTGGGGGCAGGAGGAGAAGGGGACGACCGAGGATGAGATGGCTGGATGGCATCACTGACTAGATGGACGCGAGTCTGAGTGAACTCTAGGAGTTGGTGATGGACAGGGAGGCCTGGCATGCTGCGATTCATGGGGTTGCAAAGAGTCGGACACAACTGAGCAACTGAACTGAACTGAACTGAGCATGTATCAGGTTGGAGAAGGCAATGGCACTTCACTCCAGTACTCTTGCCTGGAAAATCCCGTGGACGGAGGAGCCTGGTTGGCTACAGTCCATGGGGTCGCTAAGGGTCGGACACGACTGAGTGTCTTCACTTTCACTTTTCACTTTCATGCATTGGAGCAGGAAATGGCAACCCACTCCAGTGTTTTGCCTGGAGAATCCCAGGGATGGGGAAGCCTGATGGGCTGCCATCTATGGGGTCACACAGAGTCGGACACAACTGAAGTGACTTAGCAGCAGCAGCTGTATGTATCTGGTAATTCCATACTCCTAATTTATAATCCCTGCTTTCCTCTTTGGTAATCATAAATTTGTTTCAAGATTATAGATCTTAAACACAGAGATTTTAGAGAAAAAGATCAAGAGTAGATATGTGTTTTTTAAAAAAAATCTACAGTGACTTGAACAAGAAAGTTATTTATTTGAGTGTGTATCACTGACATTGTTTAGAAATGTAATACATGAATGAGATGGTTAGATAGCATCACCAATTCAATAGACATGAATTTGAGCAAACTCCAGGAGGAAGTAGAGAGCAGAGGAGCTTGGCGTGCTGCAGTCTGTGGGTTGCAAAGAGCTGGACACAACTGAACAACAAAAACAATATATGGTGTCACAAACAGAATGAACTTTAGGTGATTTTTATCACTGTTTAAAAATTCTCTGGGCTTCCCTAGTGGCTCAGTTGGTAAAGCATATGCCTGTAATGCAGGAGGCCTAGGTTCAATCCCTGGGTCAGGAAGATCCCCTGGAAAAGAAAACAGCAACCCACTCCAGTACTCTTGCCTGGGGAATCCCACGGACAGAGGAGCTGGGCAGGCTACAGTCTGGGATCGAAAAGAGTCTGATAGGACTGTGTGACTAACTTTCACTTTCACAAATTCTCTACAAGGCGCCTCTTGGTGCCTGTACTGGGTGGACTGAGTCCATTGTTCTACCTCCTTGGTGCATTTGACTCATTCTGGTGGAAGCAAGCTCAAGGAGGTGGTCCTCAGTGGTGGGAGATTATTGTTCAATTCAAGAACCAAGAATTCTCCCGCATAATTGATTCCTTACCCCTTATGGCACTGTCCTCCTCTGCTTGATGAATGCTTGGTTATATATATATATATATATATATATATATATTTGGTTGGAAAGTAAAATAGTACAACCTCTTTGGAAATTGTCTGACAATTTCTATAATGCAAGTTAAACATGAACTTTTCCTATAGCCTACTAATACATTTTAAGTATTCATTTGAGAAAAGTGAAAACATATGGTCACGCAAAAATTTTAACAGGAATATTCATTGTAGTTCTCTTCATAATAGCCCCAAATGACACAACCCACATTCCCGTCAATAGGAGAATGGATATTATGGATAAATGTATTATGATATACACACACAAGAGTCTTATTTAGCAATGAAAAGAAATGAACTACAACATGGTTGAAAAATCAACATGAGGAAACTTTAGGAGTAATAGAGTTGGTCTGTGTCTTAAGTTGAGTGATAAATGAATGTATACATTTTGTCAAAATTCTCATAAAATCTATGCATTTTTTTACCCTGTAAAACATACCTCACAAAGTAAAAGCTGAGTCATAGCTGTTCTTTTTTGTGGCAGTGGGAGAGAATGCAAGGAAAGAGAAAGCAGTTTTATAGTTTTTCACCTTAATTGGGAAAGTCAAGAGGGACCTCACCCAGCCACAAGGAAGTGTGATTTCTACTTCTTCCTTCCATCCATTCCCCAGTGCCCTGCAATCTGACTTCTGTTTCCAGCACTCTAAGGAAACTTCTCTCTTTAAGTTGCCTGGAAAATGTTTTTTAAATTCAAAGCATGCTTTTTAGTGATTTTTCCTTAATTGAAGTTGGAAGCTTTGAACATTTAAAAAAAAAAAACTCTTTTGTATGTTTTGCCATCACTCTTTTTTTCCATACATTTCAGAATAGTTCTTTAGATTCTTTTCTTGTTCTCCCTTCTCTCTTTAAAAGCTGCATGTCTCCAAATTTCTTTGGCCCATGGTCTTATCATTCTAAATGTTCATGACTTTGATTCTAGTTCAAACATTGTTGACCCCCAAATCCTCATCATTAATCTTTCTTGAACACTAGTTCCCCATCAATCACCAGTATAGGTATTTCAAAGTTAAGCCAAACTAATCTTTGTAGAATCTAAACTTTTCTCTCTCTCTCTTTTTTTTTTTCCGGAATTTATACCCATGTATGTATTATCTATGCTAGGATATTATTTTCTCTTAACTCTCTCAACTGGAAACCTTGATATATCTTTCTATGTTTAATCTCTATCATATCTAAAGATTCTACTGGATTTTTTAGCTTCTCTGGATTCCCATTTCTCCTGTAGTTTTTCAGGTCCCACTTTTCTTTAGATTATAACATTGTCTCATGTTCGTTTCTGTCTTTCCTAACTTATCATCCACACTATTAGAGTTGTCTTCTGAAAGCACAAAACAATCCATCACAATCCTAAAGATACAACTCAGAGATTGTACATTTTGTCCTTAACATATAAACATGTAGGTATATCTGTTTTATCAAGATTCTCACAAGAAACAGGTCAAAAATTACTTTTCAAGGCATTGGACTCCTGTATCTGAATTTTACTGGCTACACAGGAACTTATTTCTTTTTGGACTACATACAGACTGCTTCATCAACCACGCAGGCACTGACAGGCAATGTGCTTTTCAACCCTGTATTCCAGAGTACTCATGATCTCTGCAGCTTGCCAGTAAGGGAAGAATAAAAAGACTATCATCAAAACTTCTGAACTGTGTTTATTGGATTTACAAAGCATTCAACATCAGTATGGGAGAAGACAATGGAAACCCACTCCAGTACTCTTCCCTGGAAAATTCCATGGACAGAGGAGCCTGGTTGGCTGCAGTCCATGGGGTCGCTAAGAGTCGGACATGACTGAGCGTCTTCACTTTCAATTTTCACTTTCATGCATTGGAGATGGAAATGGCAACCCACTCCAGTGTTCTTGCCTGGAGAATCCCAGGGACAGGGGAGCCTGGTGGGCTGCTGTCTATGGGGTCGCACAGAGTTGGACATGACTGAAGAGACTTAGCATTAGCAGCAGCAACATCAGTATTGATGTTCAACTCTGAACTTCAGCAAATGTTAATCAAGTTTCTCTTTTAGAAAAAGAGCAAGACCTCATGGTTAGCGCAGCAGAGGTCATCAGAGCTGATGTGGTATCAGTATTTTCTTTAATAGTCATTTCTAAGGACTGTAGCCCAGGATCTGACATTTAGTAGACTCTCAGAAAATATTTGAGGATCTGAAGAAGAGAATAAAGAATGGTGATCTTATATTTCCATTCTACTGCATGAAGTCATTTATTAAAAGGATCTGGGTAACTCATTTCAGAAAAGAATAGTAGCTCTGGAAAACTCTTAAGTCATGAGGCTATAATTGTGCTCAGAAGTCTGGGTGAAGAGAAGCCAGAAACCACTGTTTGTTTGTGAATAACTTCTCCATTAAAGGGTGCAGAGGAAAATATGCCTAAAGTTACAGACTAATATGTAGGGTCAGCTAAATATGAATTTAACAGTGTTTGAAGATCATAGTATTGAATAACTCTGGTAGATGGTATCACATGCTAGAAAGACCATCTTACAAGGAGACGAAGACCTGTGTCCTCCTGGCTCTGATACTTGCTAGCTTTGAAAGAACAGGGAAGTTTTGTTTCTTTGCTGCATTTCAATTTTCACATCCATGAAGTGGGGATAAAAATAGAATTGCTTTGAAGATCAAATGAGATAGGAGTATTGAAATGTGCTTTATAAAACCTTGAAAAGGATGGGTTATTATAATCTGTCTAGTCCCACATTTAATACCAAAGTTTACATGCCCTCAGCATAATTATTTAGTAATGTGGAGATGAAAGTTGCTACAGAATTCTGTTCTTTAAACAGAAGTCATCCTGGGCAAGAAAAGATTAAGAAACTCAAAACTGTTGGATATCCATCTGCAGGGCAATATCTTCAGTGTCTCAGCATTAAGATTAAAATAATGGCCCAGTGGCAATGTCTGCATTTCAGACTTACCATAATAGCTACTTTGTTTCATAATCACATTGCATTAATTTTTTTTCCTTCAAATGCTACATTACTAACTCACTTCGGTTGTGTCTGTCTGTGAGACCCCATGGATTGTAGCCTGCCTGGCTTCTCTGTCCATGAGATTCTCCAGGCAAGAATATAGAGTGGGTTGCCATGCCTCCTCCAGGAGATCTTCCTGACCTAGGGATCAAATCCCCATCTCTAACATCTCCTGCATTGGCAGGCAGGTTCTTTACCACTAGCACCACCTGGGAAACCTGATGAGAGATATGGCAGCATGTAGCTATACGTCGTGAGAAACAATTGGCACTATATCTTTTCAACAGGAAAAGCAATGCCTTCTGATGTGGCCAAAGAAACTGAATTCATGGACATTTGAAAGAGATCCATTATATGCCCTGTTCAGTGCCTATAAAAGGTGCAGCACTCCATTTCCCCACTTATTTAGTTTTAAACATGGTTGCAAGGTTATGAATACAGCCTGTCACAAATAAAGCTCTATTTTGTAAATAGATGCCAAAGGTCCAAACCAAAGAAATCTTTTTATTATGCACAAACAGAATGGCTCTGTTTTTGTGTTTTTTCCATTTATATCCCCACATGGGTATCAAAAATCCATCATTGAACATAAATATTTTCTAATTTTCCATGCTGAAATAAGTGAATAATCTTAAATCTTGCTCTACAGAGAACTGGATCAGGATGCACTGGATCCCAAGTGCAACAAAAATTGGATTGAGATTTTTGCTGTGCTAACATTCGTACAAATGACACCTTAGATGTGTGGAATACATGGAAACCTAGCAGCAAAATATATTACATAAAGATATGCCACAGGATGCGTCCAAAGGATCTTGGAAGAATTTGGAACCCACACTGGAAACTTTTGCAAAGTTAAGGATCAGTGTTTCTATTTGGGGCAGGAACTAATGTGGTTACAAACTTCTGTACCATTCTGTAAAAAAAACTATCAGCACAGTACTGAGTCTGCTGGTCGTCAGTTTCAGATTGAATTTAAATCTCCTGTACCTTTAAGCTACCTATCAAGAGGTAAACAGATATTTTAAAACTTTTCCCTCAGCTATTTAGCAGTAAGCATCCTGAGGGAGAGTGACATGTTGTGAAAATACTGGACTCCCTGTCGTCCATACTTCCTGACTGATATCAATTATGCCCCAGTTTCACTAATGGAAGTCATTTCCTGTTCTGTAGATCATCTAATATTCCTCTGTAGAATTCCAGCATCACCCCAAATTGCATTATACCACTCGAAAATAAACTTTTCTTGTCATAAGCCTTTTTATTAATTGCATTTCACTTTGAATTGCATTTAAAATGAAATGCTACAGCAATTTCCTGAGCAATAACTAGAATTTACTGCTGCTTTTCTTCATCTGGTCACCTTTCATCACATAGAGTAAATGGGTGGCAAGTCTAGCCAATTAAAATCCAGACAGTATTTTTTTTTCCCCCTTTTGTAACTGAAGTTGAATTTGCTCAAGGCATGCATGCTAGCCCTAATTACTACTACTGTTTGCTTAGGACACAGTAGCAAGTTACATTTCAAAGGAAAATTCTAACTTATAGCAAAGGTTCCAGGAGAAGGCAATGGCACCTTACTTCAGTACTCTTGTCTGGAAAATCCCATGGGTGGAGGAGCCTGGTGGGCTGCAGTCCATGGGTTCGCTATGAGTCAGACACACTGAGCGACTTCACTTTCACTTTTCACTTTCGTGCATTGGAGAAGGAAATGGCAACCCACTCCAGTGTCCTTGCCTGGAGAATCCCAGGGATGGGGGAGCCTGGTGGGCTGCCGTCTCTGGGGTCGCACAGAGTCAGACACGACTGAAGCGACTTAGCAGCAGCAGCAACAGCAAAGGTTCCAAGTATTCCATGTGGACCCATATCTTCTGCCTGCAGGTGTGGGTCTTCTTGCAGAAGACAATGCGTTTCTACAGCTGTCAACCTGTCATGCCTGTCAAAATGCTCTGACCACGCTGGAGTTTGTCCTTAACAAATGAGCACAATGATCAAATATCGTCCCCCACACAAATCTTTCTTTATTCATTCTCAGTGTGGTAATAACTGAAAAAAAAAAAAAAAAAAAACTCTTTAGAAGAGTTAATTAGCAAGCAGAAAAACTCGGTTGTGAGAATTTCCATGTTTCAAAACTATCATTTTTTAGAATCACCATCTTTTGTTCAAAATGAAAATTAATGAACCAGTTTGCCAGATTATTCATACATGTGTTACAGAAATGGTATAATATGCAGGTCCCCTAACTCAAAATTGTCCTCTTTGCATATGTAAAGAGTCACAGGATATTGACTTTTTTAAGAACTTGTAAAAATTCTCTAATTCAAACTTGTCTTTTAAAAGAAAAGAGTGAATCCTGGTGAGGATGAATGATGTGGTCAGCTGAAAAGGAAGCTAAATCCTATATGCCAGCTGCTTCTCTAATGAGTGTAATTTAGGTTAATAATCTCCTTGTTTTAAAATAAAAATAATTATGGGGGGTAGTTGAGCCTATCAGCCAGTCATTCTTTACTTTGAATGAATTTAAATTATTTTCTTCTTAAATGATATCAGTTGCAAAAATGAGGGGGCTAATAAGCCTTTGGGGGAAGGGAAAGAGGGTTATTGGCATTTTCAACAGAGAAAATAGTGTCAAAAGTTAAAGGAAGGAGAAAAGGGATTGAAGTTTTAAAAATAAAACAAAGGAAGATATAAGCTGACCCAAAAGGGTAAAGGTATGAAAAGATTCTTACATAAAGTGGGGCAGGCAAAGGGCACCACACATAAGCTCAACGTACTTGGCAATTTTGCCAAAGGCTTTAATGGCAAAATTATTTTCCATTGAAATTCATCTTACATACTGAGTTGCTTTAAACATATGTGTCCTTAAGTGACTACAATATTACTGAAACAAATATTTTTTCTCCTTTTATAAAAGGATTTGGTGAGTGAGTGGTGGTGTGGAATGAATTGGGGAGATTGAGAAGATGGTTGCCAGGTCTGGAAGGATCAGTAATTACAATATAGTAGTGGATGTTATCCATTCCCCTGGTGGCTCAGACCATAAAGAATCTGCCTGCATTGCAGGAGATCTGAGTTCAGTCTTCCCTGGGTAGGGAAGATCCCCTGGAGAAGGGAATCTACTCATTCCAGTATTTTTTTGAGGGAGAAGCCTATGGGCAAAGAAATCTGGTGGGTTACAGTCTATGAGTCACAAAAAGTCAGACAAAACTGAATGTCTAACACTTTCTTTATCGCTTCAGTAGATGCTACTGGGCTTCCCAGGTGTTTCAATGGTAAAGAATCTGCCTAACAATGCAGGAGACACAGGTTCTATCCCTGTGTCAGGAAGATCTCCTGGAGAAGGAAATGGCAACCAACTCCAGTATTCTTGCCTGGGAAATCCCATGGACAGAGGAGTGTGTCAAGCTATAGTCCATGGGGTCACAAAAGAGTCAGACAAGACTTAGCAACTAAACAATACCAAGTGAGTGCTATGTACATATATCACCAAGCTCTGAGAATTTTGTCAGATGTATTATCTCCTAAATATCTTTCTTGCAAAATCTGAACAGAGCAGCTGTGAATGGTGTTTTTCTTTACATGACTGCATTTATCAATTGATACTAGACACTATCCCACTAATAAGTAACAGTGAATTCTCTACAAAAGTTACAGAAATTTCATAAAACAAGTTTGGTCCAAACATTTCTGCAGTTGAGGAAACCTTTGAGGAGAACTCCATATGTTTACAAAAACTCTGATCTACTTTTTATTTATTTATTTTTTTGAGTACAATTGCTGTACAATGACATGAATCAGGTATATTTATACATATATCCCCTCCCTCTTGGACCTCCATCCCCCCTCATCCCACCCCTCTAGTTTATCACAGAGAATTGAGCTGAGCTCTCAGTGCTATACAGCAGATTCCCACTAGCTATATATTTTACACTGGTAGTAATCTAGCTAACTTTCAATTTTTTCAACTTTCAAAAATTTAGGCTCCCATTAAAGATATAAGCACAGATAATAATTAAAATTTTGTTTATGATTACTTCTGTTTTGGTGTCTGAAATGTCCTTTCACCTATATCAGTTAATGTGTGCTTGTATACTTACAAAAATCTGATAACAGTAACTTATGTAGTAAAAACTTTTATTCAAAGTTAGCATCTAATTATGTCTTGAATAAGACCAAGATTGACAATCCAAAGCAGATTTTATCATTTACTTCACCCTTCATGTACGCTTTTTGTATTTGCATTTCTTTAGCTCCTTGGGCTACAAGATGGCTGCTGTGGCTCCTGACATCAAAATTTCATCCAAAGGCAAAAAAGTAGGATGCAAAACTCCTTTCATGGATATAGAGGTCACCTAAAAGAATGTTTCTTGTGTCTCACTTGACACAACTAGGTAGTTGTCAAGCCTAGACCCACCACTGACAAAAAATAGAATCATAATAATGGTAGCTTTTGTCCAATTATCATTGTTCTCTGAAGCTGGTAAAAGGTTCTACTTAGGTCAAAATCAGGGAATTTGTGGAAAAGATGATAGGTATATATATTTTAAAGTAATGCTAGTATCTGCCACATCACTCCTGGAAGAAAAAAAATCAATACTTTTGGTAGGAAGTTTACCATGTTATATCAACTACATTTTAAAATGGTACAATTAAAACACATATTAACACATCTACAAGCATGTAAAATTTAATTATATGTTGAACTGACTTAAGCAATATTAATTTGCCAGCAGTTGGTTTTAACATAGATGTATATTAAAAATATGCAAATATGTAATAGATTTTGAATGCTGGTGTTGTCTAAATGTCTTATGTATCTTCAGGCGTGGTTGGTTGTAGCACTGTATACAAATAATTTAAATTAAAAGTGCCTAAAATTCAGTGGTCTAAGAATTGCAAGTTTATTACCTTCCAGTTTTGTAGATCAGAAGTCCAACATATGTCTCCCCAGATTAAAATCAAGATGTTGAAAGGGCTGTGTTTCATTCTGTAGGCTCTAGGGAAGAATGCACTTTCTTGCCCTTCTCTGTTTCTAAAGTCTACCTGCCTTCCTTGGTTGATGTCCCTTGTCTTCCATTTTCAAAGTCAGTAATAGCAGTTTGAGTCATTTTCATATCACAGCTCTCTGACCCTTCTTCCATTGTCATATCTCCTTCTCTGGAATGGCTCTCCAATTTTAAGGCTCATGTGATTAGACTGAGTCCCCCATCACCAATGCACTTGGGCAACTTCGGGAGATGGTGATGGACAGGGAGGCCTGGAGTACTGCAGTCCCTGGGGTCACAAACAGTAGGATATAACTAGACAGCTGAACAACAAAAGCACTCAGATAATTCAGGATATAGGCTTCCCTATCTCACAATCCTTAACTTTGGTCACTTTGCAAAGTTTCTCTTATGGTGTAAAGCAACATGTCCACAGATTTCAGGGATTAAGACATGAACATCTTTGGTGGGACAGGGCACTACCACAGTTGACAAATCATTTTTTTCTAATTTTAATGAAAATTATTCACTTGTAATAGCAGTGTATTATTACATCCTGAGATAATAATTTTGAGGAAAAAAAGTAAACAGGTACTTTATTAGATTCTTTTCCCATTACAGAGTATTGAGTAGAGTTAAATCAAATATACTTCAATAGAAATTTTTAAAATAGACTTTATTATTTTATGTATAGACTAAAAAATAACCCATGGCTAATTTTTCAAATAACTTTTATTGGATACCTAGAGCTTTTGAATATATATATTTGCATAAATATATGAATAGGTCAGGTTGATTTTATTTCTAAAGTTTAAATATATATTTTATATATTCTAACCTTTTCTGCATAAGAAATCTAAAATCTCATTGTTGTCCAAGTAAACACAAATAGATTTATTATTCAAAAGAGGATACGTGCTTAGTCACTCAGTTGTGTCCTACTCTGTGCAACCCCATGGACTGTAGCCTGTCAGGCTCCTTTGTTCATGGGAATTCTCCAGGCAAAAATACTTCTCCAGAGGATCTTCCCAACTCAGGGATTGAACCTGAGTCACCTGTATTGCAGAGATTTTTAACCCAATGAGCCATTGGGGAGGCCCCTGTAAAAGGGGATGGAATCAAATAAAACCTAAACCATAAATCACCTCTGCCTGGTTAGATCATGCCAGTCAAATTCTGCAGCAGCCCCGAGTGTATGGAGATACAGAGTTATCTTCCTTCTCTTCTCAGGTAGTCCATCTTTGGGACGTGTAGCTCTGAGTGATCAAGTTTGCCATACTTCCTGGAGAAAAACAAACCAAAAATTAAGGAACATTCTTCTCAAATAATACAATATTGGAAAATATTTAAGCTCTCTACTAAATGGAGAAATTTTATACATTTTTCTGCTTTTGCAAAAACCTCTCTGATACAAACAAATGTTGTTCAAGAAGTGAGAAATTGGAGAAATGCCTAGGTCACCAAACTAACCCACTGACTTGAAGATTTACTTCAAACTTGAGAGAAGACAGTTTGGAGTAACTTTTATTAAACAATTTATATCAGAATGTGTGTGTGTTCAGTCACTCAGTGTGTATTCAGTCACTGACTCTCTGTAGCTCCATGGACTCTAGCCTTCCAAGCTACTCTGCCCATGGGATTTCTCAGGGAAAAATATTGGAGTGGGTTGCCATTTCCTTCTCCAGGGCATCTTCCCAACCCAGGAATCAAACTTGCATCTCCTGCATTGGCAGGTGGATTCTTTACCAGTAGCACCACTTGGGAAACCCTTATATCTGAATAACTAAGAGGAAAAATTGTTACAAATATAATTTTTTTTTGCCTCCCTGATTTCAACATATACAGTTGTACAGCCTTGTCCTTTCCTTCCAGTGACAACTTTGTGTCAGAAGTTATTTCCAAAGATAGCTGTAAAAAATTTTTTTTACCTGTTCCTACGTGCATGTACCTCTGTTCGCACTAAATGTTGAATATTATTTCCATTCCCCTAGTTGTTGTTCATTGTTCAGTCGTTCAGTCATGTTTAATTCTTTGAAACCCTATGGACTGCAGCACACCGGGCTTCCCTGTCCTTCACAAACACCCAGACTTTGCTTAAACTCATGTCCATTGAGTCTCTGATACCATCCAACTATCTCATCCCCTGCCGCACCCTTCTCCTCCTGCCTTCAATCTTTCCCAGCACCAGAGTCTTTTCCAGTGAGTCAGCTTTTCGCATCTGGTGGCCAAAGTATTGGAACTTCAGCTTCAGCATCGGTCTTTCCAATGAGTATTCAGGACTGATTTAGATTGACTCGTTTGATCTCCTTGCAGCCCAAGGGACTCCCAAGAGTCTTCTCCAGCACCAGTTTGAAAGCATCAATTCTTTGGCACTCAGCATTCTTTATGGTCCATCTCTCACATCCATACATGACTACTGGAAAAGCCATACCCTTGGCTAAATGGACCTTTGCCGGCAAAATGACACCTCTCTTTTTTAATATGCTGAATAGTTTTGTAATGGCTTTTCTTCCAAGGAGCAAGTATCTTTCGATTTCATGGCTGCAGTCACCATCCACAGTGATTTTGGAGCCCAAGAAAATAGAGACTATCACTATTTCCATTTTTTTCCCTCTTGTTACAAAGTAATGGGACCAGATGCCATGATCTACATGTTTTGAATGCTGAGTTTTCAGTCTGGTTTTTCATGCTCCTCTTTAACCTTCATCAGGAAACTCTGTAGTTCCTCTTCACTTTCTGCCATTAGAGTGGTGTCATCTGCATATCTGAGATTATTGATATTTCTCCCGACAATCTTGATTCTAGCTTTTGCTTCATCCAGCCTGGAATTTTGCATGATTTACTCCACATATAAGTTAAGTAAGCAAGGTGACAATATGGCAGCACCCAAGAGGAGCAAACCCCACATCCAAGAAGCAGTGGCTGCACAGATGCAGGAAAGCCGAGAGGAGCTACTCCACATTCAAGATCAGGAGGGGCAGCCATGAGGAGATACCCCTCGTCCAAGGTGAGGAGTAGTGGTGCGCTTTGCTGGAGCAGCTGTGAAGAGGTACCCCATGTCCAAGGTAAGACAAACCAAAGTAAGATGGTAAGTGTTGCAAAAGGGCATCAGAGGGCAGATGCACTGAAACCATAATCACAGAAAACTAGTCAATCTAATCACACGAGGACCACAGCCTTGTTTAACTCAATAAAACTAACCCATGCCCTGTGGGGCCACCCAAGATGGGTGGGTCATGGTGGAGAGGTCTGACAGAATGTGGTCCACTGGAGAAGGGAATGGCAAACCACTTGAGTATTCTTGCCTCAGAAACCCATGAACAGTATGAAAAGGCCAAATGATAGGATACTGAAAAAAGAACTTCCCAGGTTAGTAGGTACCCAATACTGGAGATCAGTGGAGAAATAACTCCAGAAAGAATGAAGGGATGGAGCCAAAGCAAAAGCAATACCCAATTGTGGATGTGACTTGTGACAGAAGCATGGTCCGATGCTATAAAGAGCAATATTGCATCAGTTCAGTTCAGTCGCTCAGTCGTGTCTGACTCTTTGTGACCCCATGAATTGCAGCACAACAGGCCTCCTTGTCCATCACCAAATCCTGGAGTTCACTCAGACTCACGTCCATCGAGTTCGTGATGCGATCCAGCCATCTCATCCTCGGTCGTCCCCTTCTCCTCCTGCCCCCAATCCCTCCCAGTATCAGGGTCTTTTCCAATGAGTCAACTCTTCGCATGAGGTGGCCAAAGTACTGGAGCTTCAGCTTTAGCATCATTCCTTCCAAAGAAATCCCAGGGTTGATCTCCTTCAGAACGGACTGGTTGGATCTCCTTGCAGTCCAAGGGACTCTCAAGTCTTCTCCAACACCACAGTTCAAAAGCATCAATTTGTCGGTGCTCAGCCTTCTTCACAGTCCAATTCTCACATCCATACATGACCACAGGAAAAA
>SJXQ01005383.1:410227-458277 GCA_006408695.1 Aepyceros melampus | reverse complement strand
TTTTTTTTTTTTTTTTTAATATCAACAAAGAAGATCTTTCTTCTTGTCTGGATGATCTTGACTTGGTCTGAGGTCCCATGCTACCTGGCAGCTTCTATTTGCAGAACCCAAAGTTGCTGCTGTTTACAGAAAGCAGTTGAGAAGAGGATGAGGTGAAATTTAAGACATGCTGGAGAGCTTCCATTGCTAGTGTCCATATTTAAAATGAAATATTTCACCATTTCTAAAAATTCAGATGATGTCTTAATAACAAGATTGTTGTTTATAAACTCTCTGTAGTATGTATGGATAGTCCATGGAATTCTCCAGGCTAGAATACTGGAGTGGGTAGCCATTCCCTTCTCCAGGATCTTTCCAACGCAGGGATAGAACCCAAGTCTCCTACACTGCAGGCAGATTCTTTACCAGTTGAGCTGCAAGGGAAGCTTCACATAGTATCTATGTATGGGCTCCATGTGTGTTATAAATATTTCTTTATCATATGGGTTAGTATTTGCAGTCTAGTCCTTGACAGTTCTCAATAGTCAAGTTTCATCTGTGCATGTATCTTTTATTTAGATAGGTGATATGTTTTATAACAGATTTGGCCATTTTTATGTGTTTCCATTTTTGTTGTTTCTTTCATGTTTTCTTCAGGTGACCAAGTTCTTAACTTTTCTGGATTAATTCTTCTTTCCTTCCCTGGTGATTAAATATGTATCATTGTGCTCTGTTAGTGAGTTTACTGTGTCCCTTTCCATGGAATATATTGGATTCAGAAGACTTTCTTAAAACTTACCCTGGTGGTCATAATTCAGTGCTGAGATGAGCTATCTGTCATGTCAGTTCTAAGATTTCACTGGAGCCTATTGAGAATGCAATACAATAAAAAGTTGCCATGTCTTAACTGTAATCAAGGAATATTCCATACCTTTGCAGGAATATGGAAATGCAGGAGAAAAACACGAAAGCTGATCTCTCAATGTTGTCTAATCACACCTTCGTATTCTTGTTATTGCTGTGGTTTAGCCTACACACAGAACTTGTTTTTCTATTTCCGTCTCTATTCTAGGAATTCTTCTTTTATATTGTTTAATTTTGGAAATAGTATTGAACTAGTAGCAGGTGTAACATTATATATTTTGCTTGGCGTCTTTACATATAAAGGGAAATAATAACATCATATTTTGGAATATAATTTAAAAACTTAACTTCCCTTTAAATCCAAATTAATAATTAATTAATTAATTAATAATCCTTACCCTAAGGGGATCTTTATAATTATCAACAGTATAGATTCTATTCAAGTACTAGGGCAGAGTGAGTTCTTTAATATCTATGGGTACTCTGATGGTGTCATAGACCTCAAAAAATTAATCAAGAAATGTAAATCAATTTTAATACTATCCAAATCAGGACCTAAGCTTGGAGATACTCCAAATATACTATAAAACAGTTTCTACCCAGGTGTTTTTGGGAACAGTCACGCCCCTAGTGTTGTTTTAGGTATCTATATAGTCTCATTTGGCCTAACCGTGGGCCCCTTCAACCTTTTGGTGTGACAATGTTGATATATCTCAAATCTTTGACATTCATTCATAGCCTTTGAATTGCTTCATGGAATTTATTATAAGGCATTGCATAATATTTACCTTCAATGTCATTACAGAGCCATTTAAAAGTAACAATAAATTGAAAAAACCCTTCTGTTACGAACTGAATATTTGTGTCCTCCCCAAATTCATATGTTGAATTTTCATGGGGGTGGAACCCTCATGAATGGGATTAGTGCCTTTATAAAAGAGATCTCAGAGCCCTCTCTTGCTGCTTTCTCCTCCATGTGATAAGGACGCCATGAAAAAATGGCCGTCTGCAACCCAGAGGAGAGTTTCACTAGAACCAGACAGTGCTGGCACTCTGATTTCCAGGCCTCCAGGACTGTGAGACATGGATTTCTGTTGTCTGTTCATATAAGTCACACAGCCTATGGAGACTTTGATGGGGTTGATTGTAAGAGAGCAGTAGCAAAAAAAGAGGCATTTTTTTTTCACTCAGGTGGCCCACTGGCAGAGAATCCACCTGCCAATGTAGGAAACAATCCCTGGGTTGGGAAGATCTCCTGGAGAAGGGATAGCAATACTATCCAGTATTCTTGCCTGGGAAATCCCATGGACAGAGGAGCCTGGTGGGCTACAGTCCATGGGGTTGCTAAGAGTCGGACACGACTGAGCGACTTCACTTTCACTTTTCACTTTCATGCATTAGAGAAGGAAATGGCACCCCCTTCAGTACTCTTGCCTTGAAAATCCCATGGATGGAGGAGCCTGGTAGGCTGCAGTCCATGGGATCGCTAAGAGTTGGACATGACTGAATGACTTCACTTTCACTTTTCACTTCCATGCATTAGAGAAGGAAGTGGCAACCCACTCCAGTGTTCTTGCCTGAAGAATCATGATTGTAAGAGAGCAGTAGCAAAAAAAGAGGCATTTTTTTTTCACTCAGGTGGCCCACTGGCAGAGAATCCACCTGCCAATGTAGGAAACAATCCCTGGGTTGGGAAGATCTCCTGGAGAAGGGATAGCAATACTATCCAGTATTCTTGCCTGGGAAATCCCATGGACAGAGGAGCCTGGTGGGCTACAGTCCATGGGGTTGCTAAGAGTCGGACACGACTGAGCGACTTCACTTTCACTTTTCACTTTCATGCATTAGAGAAGGAAATGGCACCCCCTTCAGTACTCTTGCCTTGAAAATCCCATGGATGGAGGAGCCTGGTAGGCTGCAGTCCATGGGATCGCTAAGAGTTGGACATGACTGAATGACTTCACTTTCACTTTTCACTTCCATGCATTAGAGAAGGAAGTGGCAACCCACTCCAGTGTTCTTGCCTGAAGAATCTCATGGATGGGGGAACCTGGTGGGCTGCCGTCTATGGGGTCACGCAGAGTTGGACACGACTGAAGCAACTTAGCAGCAGCAGCAGCAGCAGCAGCAGCAGCAGCAGCATAGACCAACTTAAAATTATTTGCTGACTTGAGTATAGAGAACCAACACAGCAGGAAAAAGAAAATGTGCCAAGGGAAGAGATGTCCAAGAATGCACGTAATTCGCTGTGATTACTTTTTTTGGTGTTATTGAATAGATATTTTTTTTGAAAAAGCAAATCAGATCATATAATATAGGCTGATGAGCAACCTGTTTTTAATTTACTGTAGAAATAGATCTTGAGTATTTTCTCAAGTCACCAAATACGTCTGTGAAACATATTTTTATAGCTCCATAATATCTTATTCTGTGTTTTACAGTATTTTATTTGATGAGTTGTTAGCCACTTAGGTTATTTTCAATTTGTTTATATTATAAAGAGAAAGCAATGATCATTATTGGAGCTCTCTCTTTGAATGTATCTGTAGTATTTACTTAAGATGAATTATTAGAAATGAACTTGTTCTTCCACAGGTACTTAGTCTATTTTTTCCCCCTTGAATTCTTTCACATGATGTTCATCTTGGAGTCCTGCTTTTACTCCTAATAGTATAATTTTAAGGCTTCCCTGGTGGCTCAGATGATAAAGTATCTGCCTGCAATGCGGGAGACCCAGGTTCAATTCCTGGGTCGGAAAGATTGCCTGGAGAAGGGAAGGGCAATCCACTCTAATATTCTTGCCTGGAGAATTCCATGGACAGAGGACCTGGCAGGCTACAGTCCAGGGGGTTGAAAAAAGTTGGACACGACTGCCTGATAGTTCTTTCTCTATTCTTTGACTTTTTGGAGGACATTTTGCTTTATGTTACCTTCTCTCTTCCCCTCCCTTCTTTCTTTTCTTCTTCCTTCCTCACTTCCTTTCTTTCTTCCTTCTTCATTCCTCTCTCCCTTTTTTCTTTTTCTCTCTTTATCTTCCATAATCTGCCAATTCTCAGTTCATTAATCATTTAAACTTACTGTTATATGCAGTGTATTTTATTTTCTGT
Organism: Aepyceros melampus; assembly: GCA_006408695.1. Lineage (NCBI taxonomy): Eukaryota > Metazoa > Chordata > Mammalia > Artiodactyla > Bovidae > Aepyceros > Aepyceros melampus. The sequence goes on along the minus strand of SJXQ01005383.1, from coordinate 454,327 downwards.
TACTTTGTGCTTCCTTTGACTTTTATATAATAAAACTGTGGCTATAAGCTGGGTTTTCATTTCTTGAAAACTTTTGGAAAGTTCTTCATGCTTATCACCATGCCTGACATCAGAGCAATCACAGAAACAAACAGCTTCTGCTTATAGTTCATGTTTGCTGTTTCCCCTGAAGGTTTCAGGAGCATATTCTGACCTGTTTCTGTAGGTGTCATACTCAGAGGTGAAGGGTGCTCTTCTGCTTGTCCTCTCTTCTTCAAGAGAAAGGTGTACACAATAGCCGTTTTTCCTCTTGTCTCTATAACATTTTGTTTCCTTTATTATGTCCTAAGCATTATGATTACTCTTGTTGATAGTATTCTTTAATGTACATAGAGGACTTGTTTTATTTGTACTCCATTAATGCAAGAAGAATTTTCTAAAAATTTTCAGGATTCTGCAGTAGATTATTTTTATAACGTTACTCTGCACTGAGTGTCACAGGTGTGAATGTTTTCCTTTCTTTACTCACCAGCCAATGGTGTCCAGACCCTAATTTTTTCCACAGACAGAAGCCCGGATGGTGCTGGGTCTCTTCTCTGCCTTTATGAGTGATATTTGAACGCTCTGTTCAGAGCCATGCCTAAAGGGATGACTGTGTGTCTCTCAGTCTGATGTTCAGGGGACAGTAGACTTCCATCCACAGCACCTCTGCTCTGTCCACAGGGATTTTTCTCCTCCTCTTTACTCCTGTTCTTAGATATACTGAAACAACTGAGCAGATAGACGCAGTAATTACCAGACGTCACTACTGAAAAGTGTGTTAGTTGCTTAGTTGTGTCTGACTCTTTGCAGCCAGTGGACCGCAGCCCACCAGGCTCCTCTGTCCATGGGATTCTCCAGGCAAGAGCACTGGAGTGGGTAGCCATGCCCTCCTCCAGGGCCCTTCCTGACCCAGGGCACTCTCAAGCCTCTGTTTGTGTCTGCCCTTGTCTGTGCTAAGAGAGTGCACTGTGTCACAGGTGTACCCACTGGTTCTTACTCGTTGGTTTTCTGGGAATCCAGAAAGAATGAAGTGTGTGTGTGTGTGTGTGTGTGTGTGTGTGTGTGTGTGTGTGAGGCAGAAGAGAGAGAGCTGTGGTGTAGTTTAATAGTGGTGTGGATAACAGTGTTTAATAGCTGTGTTGTAGGTAACAGTGTTGCCTAGTTGATGCAGTTTAGAAACCTGGGACAGTGAGATACTGGAAGGGAATGGAGTCACTGACCATATAAAAATCTGTATCTATATTCAGCCACAGCCATAGCATACCATGGTAATGGATTCTTATTTTAAATGTATTCAATTCTTTTTTTCTCATTAAGATAAGTTTATTTATAGTTTATATAACCTCTGATTGGCAGGAAAATTTATGGATCATTTTAGAACACTCCCCCCCTGAAGTGTTAAACTATGTTAGCATTAATGAATTACTCTCAAGGTCTCCTTAATGACTGATTCCTGAAAATCTTCTGTGACTGAGATTTAAAGCAAATGCACATTATGGTAATTTCTCCCGTGGATTTTCTGCCTCACTGTTTCTCTGCCAGAACACAGATGATTGGTTTTGATACTAGAGTCTGTGGTTTTGGAGATCAAGTTTAGATTATCCACTGATAGGAGGAGCCATTATGTAAAATCCCTTTTCTAAAAGAAATCAGGTGTCTTAGATGCTTCCTCTAAACACAGTGTATAGGTTTCTTGTAGCTGCTGTAAAAAATTACCACAAATTCGGTGGCTTAAAACAACAGAAATGTATTTTCTCACAGTTAAGTAACCATCTAAGGTATCAGTGTCAATTAGTTAATACAGTTTTGAGGCCTGGAGTCCAAAATCAAGGGTGACACTCTCCCTGGAGGCTCTAGTGGAGGGCCCATTCTGTGCCTCATCTTAGTTCTCGTGGCTGCCTGCATTCCATGGCTCACGGCTGCCTCCCTCCGGAATCCACCTCCAGGGCTCATGGTTGCATCCCTCCTATCTCTGCCTCCGTGATGACATTGCGTCCTCTTCTTCTCTCCGTGGAATCTTCCTCTACCTCACTCTTATGAGGACATCTGTCCCTGGATGTAGAGCCTACTCAGCTAATGCAGGACACTCTCATCTCATGATCCTCACCTTAATTATATTACCAGATACCCCTTTTTCCAAATTAGGTCTCATTCACAGGCCCCAGGGATTAGGAAGTGAAAGTGGTTAGTGGCTCAGTCCTGTCTGACTCTTTGTGACCCCATGAACTATAACCCACCAGGCCCCTCTGTCCATGGAATTCTTCAGTCATGAATACTGGAATGGATTGCCATTCCCTTCTCCAGGGGATATTTCTGACTCAGGGCTGGAACCTGGATATCTTAACCATCTGAGCCACTTGGAGATTAGGACATGGACAGGTTTTTTTTGGAGGAGGGCATACACACCATTCAGCTCACTGCAATTTATCATTTATACCTAAAACCCATGAGTGTCTTTTTTATTGAGCAAATATTAAAGCAAGACTAAGCTTGAGTTTCCATGGGAATGGAGACAAATGTGCATAGGTCAACTCCGAATGTTTTTTTTTTTTTTTGCCAACGTTTAAAGAAAGTCGGTAAGCACCTCCCCAGGTCCACTGATTGTGACAGGGTGAGCTTCAGTTGTTTCCCCCATCCTCCTCTTTTGCCAGGGTACCCAACCAAAACACAGGCAGCAGAACAGCCTGGGGACAGATAACTCTGGTGTCTGGCTCTTGAGTCAGAGTTTGTTGTGTGTGGCTGGAGGACATGGAATCACAGAAGTGTTAGTCATGGAGAAAAAGAAATGCTATTAATTTTGAGAAGAAATGCTAAAACTGAAGGGAGGGAGTGAGAACCACAGGGCGGGGCCAGGCCTTTCTGGGCCTTCTGGGGATGATGAAGGGAGGATGGGGAGGTGACCAAGAAGGAAAAGAGTCTTAAATAAAGAAAATTTAACTCTGTCTGACATCAAGAAGAGCTGGGGAGGAATGTTGGTAAGTCAGGGATATTCTGTATTCCCTGATGCCTCCCCTGTCCCTCCACCTGCCTCCCACCAACCGCCCCAGTCTCCAGAGGGGTGAGAAACAGGTGAAGATCAAGGAGAATAACCTGCATTTTAAAGTACCTTCTTCAAGGACCTCAAAGTAATTGTTGATTTTCAGAAGCATTCATCTTGCAGAGTTAGCTACTGTTTTATTTTTAACTTGTGAGACCTCAGCTCACAAATGCCAGGGTTACACAGGAAATTAATGTGAAGGTCTCCTGGCTCACCTGGGAACATTTTTCACCATCATATCACCTGATCTATCTCAACAACCCTGACCTCTAGCCCCTGGGGTTCTTGGAAGAGGATGTTCTGAAGGTCAGCTCCAGGAATAAGGAACTGCTGGAAAGAAGACCTCACACATTTAGACCAGAAAAGGCTCACTTTTTTGAAAACTTGCACAATCTACCTGGGCTTCCTTTTTGCAGTCCAAAGAAGGAAAGATAAGGGGTGGGAACGAACATTTGTTGGGCTCTTCCTATGTGCAGCCAGTTTGAATCATTTCTCTCCTTTACTCTTTGAGTGAGAAGCATATTTATTATTCCTATTTTGATAGATTTGGGGAAAAAATGTTTCTGAGAGGTTCAGTCACATGACTGAAGTCCGTTTGACAAGGGCTGGGGCTGGAGTTTGGTCCTGACCTCATGGAAACTCTTGCTCTCATCTCTCCAGGACTGGCTCCCCCACGTTCCCCGCATCAACTTGCCTCTTTCTGCCCTTTGCCTGGTGCATCCATCCTAGTTTCGTTTTGTTTCCTGAACATCCCAGATCAGTTCCAGTTCCAGACTGAGCTCATCTGCTCTCTTTCTTTCTGGAATAGTTCCCCTCTGATTATGGCCTGTTTTTTTCCTTAGTTTTCAGCTCTACTGAAATTTTAGCTCTACTAGAGTTCAGTGTGATCTACTCCGGGGGCCTCCCCTGACCACCCCGCTGTCACCCCTGGGTATCTCACTCCAGCTCATTTTCTTCCTACACAAAACACTGATATATGATGTGTATCCACCCACTAGAATGTCAGCTCCAAGAGGGCAGGATATTAGTGGTCTCCTTCATCCTCTGGCTGGGCACATTTGTCGAATGAATATGTTTATTTCAATATATATTTGTTGAATAAATGCATGCATGAATGAATACACGAATGGCAACATATTGTCATTCTAGTGACATTTCCTGGACATTTTGGTACCATTTCCCCTTATCGTCAGTGTGGTTCAACTTTAATGTTGATTGTGACGTGGTTTTTTTTTAGGACCTGAGAAGTTGTCTCCAGACTATCTAAATACTCTCTATGTAGTGTCTACACGTCCAGAGTAAATTAGAAGAATGAGTGCAACACTCATTGAAAAAAATTGAGATTAGGCATCAGAAGTAGTAAGTACTTGATTTTTGAACTTTTTCTCTCTGAATTAGTACAGACCTCTGCATTAGTACAGACCTTAGCCTTGGAGAAGGAAATGGCAACCCACTCCAGTATTCTTGCCTGGAAAAATCCCATGGAGGGAGGGGCCGGTAAGCTACAGTCCGTGGGGTTGCAAAGAGTCAGACACGACTGAGTGACTTTTTTTTTTTCTCCTGCATTTAGGCTAAAGAAACTATACACGTTACAGGCAACCTACCTTATGTAATGGCGGTGTGTGAGAGAATACTCTGTTACCCTAGTTAGCTATTAGCCCAATAGCAGTTACTCCTGGGGGCTTCTCTGGTGGCGCAGTGGTAAGGAATCTGCCTGCATTGCAGAAGATGCAGGTTCGATCCCTGGGTCAGGAAGATCCCCTGGTGAAGAAAATGGCTACCCCTTCCAGTATTCTCGCTTGGGAAATCCCATGGACAGAGGAACCTGATGGGATATAGTCCACAGGGTCACAAAAGAGTCAGATACGACTTAGCAACTGAACGCCAACAAAGACAACACCGCCGTTCACCCCTGGAGTCCGGGTGTCATATTAAGAGTTGTAGCCTCTTACTGGCTCTCAGCACCGTGGGGAGAAACTTGTCCCAAACTGAGCCCGTTGGCTCTCCCCTGAACACTTTCTCCCCAGCCCCCAAGCCTTCCCAGTCTCAGTGATGCAACCTACTTTGTTCCTTAAGCCAGGTACTGAGTAGGAGAGGGGTCACACTAAACTCCTCTCTTTCCCTTCAGATCCCAAGATAAAGAAGTCCTGTTGAGGCCACTTTTTGCTTATCTCTTCAGCTCCATCTTCGTTAGTAACGCATACCCTCCTCCCCACTGCCAAGCCCGTGGCCACGCCAAGCAGCGGTCACATCCGCAGTGCACCATGCTGTTTCACGTTTCTACGCCTTTGCTCATGCTCCGTGTAGAATGTCATCTCCCTTGGCTTGCCTCTCAACATCCACTCCATTTTCAGTGCTCAGATTAAGTGTCTTTTTCCCACTGAAACCCTTTCCTCTTCCTTCCCACCAGCAGAATTAGCCCCTCCCATCTGTGGGCATCTGGTTTACTTGACACACACTTAATTCATCTTTTCTTGTAGTACCTAGCATACCACCTTGTTCCTCCACGCCCACTCCCGAATGAAGACTGAGAGCTACGGGACAGTTGGCTTGCTTTCCCCTGTAGCTAAATCTGTAGCATGGTGAGATGTCTGGCACTGTGTCCCTGAAGTCTGTATGGTTGAGAAGGAGGAAAGCCTGGGACTTAGAAATCCACAATGGATGCTCCACAAAGTGTGTCATGGATAATCTTTACATGAATAATTGATAGTTGACTGTAGCGTTATCAATTAGTAATGGAGGTCAGTCTTGTTTCATTAGACTGTAACTTCCTGAAGTATAGCTTTTGTTTATTTATGTCCTAATTTTTTAAAAAAGTACCATGTCAAAAATGGTGTGGTATCCAAAAAGTTGAAAATCAATTAATCAAGTACATCAGGTTCCAGAGTGACCAAAGGAGAGGCTGATATTCAGGAAACCCATTTGCTCTCATTAATAAAACAGTCTTATCCATATTAAAGTAACAGTAGACGGAGGATAGGAGAAGGGTCTATTAGTGTGGTCCAGCTGGGGACCTCTAAGATCATTCCTTCCTTCACGGAGCTCATGAATAATAAAATAAATCGGCATGGCACCAGGGAATAAGCTGTAAAGTGTCACAAAATGCCAGGAACAAAATCCATCCAAAGTGCTCTTTTTCTTCCTGAGGAAAAACCTAAAAGAACTTTTCTGATTACCTGACAGTCCATTTAATCCCCAGGAAACATTCCTTTGTTATAGTTTCAAGGAGAATTACTTGAAATAATCCTTTGTACAATGTGCCTGGTTCTATTTTAGTTTTAAATCGTGTCCCCTTTCTTTTTGAATTTGTTAAAAAAAAAAGACATCTAATCAATGCCCAAGTGGAAGTGGTATGGCCAAGTGTGAGTTTTTTTCTCTCCTGGATGAAGTTACCTTTTGTGTAGAGGCCCTTTTAAAAGAGACTTAAAAGACTTCAGGAGCTGAGAAAGAATAATAAAAAAAAAATCTTGAATGTTATAATTAAACTGTACAGACTTAAGCATCTCTCTTGAGTATTATTGAAGACGAGCATGCCTTTTGCCATCTAGCTCCATGTACAGATGCTCACAGTGACCCAGATTTTAAGGGACTTGGGCATTTCTTGGATAAGTACCTATGAGAATTTGTCTGTAGCATGTGGTCAAGGCAGGAGGAGAGGGAGCACAGCCCTGCCAATAATCAGGCCTGGTCTACTGATTATCAGTTTAAAAGTGGGATAAAGAAGAAAAGGAAAAGAAAGGAAAGAAGTCTTACAGATATCCTGTATGCCTTTTAGGCTTCCCCATAATTTGGCTTGGAAATGCATCAAAGGAAAAGAATAAAGAGGGAAAAACATCAGGGAGATTTTGATTTAGGAAATAAGGCAACATTTAAGCTTACACACGTGGACTCTGGGAGACAAAATCAAGACTGTTTGGGTGAGCTTTCTAGTGCCCCCCCCCCCCCACCGGCCCACCTCAATTCTAGAGTACCATGAATGGAAATTTATTCCTTGTAAGAGTCTCACTATCCTGAGTTATCCTGTGTTTTTCTGATTTAAACATTTTCTTCTCTCCCTCAGGTTCCTTCTCCTTCTTTCCATTCTCCAAGGCAGAGGTGGGGGAACATGTATAATTCCTGATTCAATTCTAGCATTTCTGAAACCCATCTCACCCAATGACTCCATCCAAATTCAAAATGCAAAATTAATAATTAGTTAACATGGGTGCAATCACTCAGTTCACAGCTCAGGCACCTTATTTATTGATTTATTTATATTTTGTCTTTCAAACATGTATTGCTTTCTTCTTCCTCTAGAGACAGTGTTTCTTTTTGATCTCTAACTAGTAACATAAGGTTAAACCTCAGAGTGATTTTTTTTTTCAAGGATGAAAACTGTCCCGATAGTTTTGAGGTAGCTAGTTGCAAGGAAGATTCATGAAAAAATTAAGGTAGAAATTTTGTTCACTCTTTCACCTGTTGAGGGGTTTTCAAATTTTTCTTAGAGTTCTATTTCCTTTTACTTAATTTTAGGGAAAATGGTAGATTCTCAGAATGCATTTTAAAACAAACGTTTAGTTAAAATAATATCCAATTTGGCCTTAACTAGAGCATGGCAGAAATAAAAAAAGGCAGTTAATGTGGGATGAAGTAAATGCTTATGTCAAGTTGCCAGCACATTATCTTCGTGTCTTTTACAAGAAGGACTTCACTTGCAGAAATGGCTCTTGACAAAGTTAAGTGGTCCTATATATTGTTGGGGAAATTGCCCTTATTTTGTGTGCTTCTTGTTCCAGTAATGGAACCCATGAGCAGTAGATAATTGTAGCGGTCTCATCTATCAAATAATATTAGAAGTCAACAGCTATAATCTGAGCCACTTGCTTTACACAGCTTTTCTCTGTATTTTCTGCTCAAATTGTCAGTTGTTACCTGTAAGTGTCCCCATTCCCTGTGGCTGATAGAAGCAAAAAGATTTAAGTAAATCAGGAGGTGAGCTGTGTGCAGGCTTGGGCCCAGGCTCTGTAGCCAGCTTACCGCAGCAGATGATAATAGCTCCCTGAATAGGGAAAAATCACGGTTCTTTGTACTACTTTCTATGTTACTATTACTGGTGCAGAGGCTAGGAGAAAGGGGGTTTTTTAGAGATAGTCTGGGCAGTTAAAAGCTGAGTTTAAGGGGGTCAGAAAGGAACCTCTCATTACTGGAGAGTAAATCCATGTAGCATTTCAGCATTCTGACCTACTTTTGTTCATCTCTCACATCCCTGTGCTGAAAGCAAAGTTGCTTGAAAATAGAGTTGTGCAAGCTTGGGGGTAGATACTTAGATGGTTAATAGATTATTCCATAAACTCATTTGTGGGTGTAAAATATTTCATGATAGAAAGGAAAATGTTAGTTTTGCAGGAATAGTCATTATAAGCATCTTTGGTTTGCTTCCTCTATCACTGAAAAGTCAGAAAAATACCAAAGCAATCAAGTAAAATTATGAATGTACTTCACTTGATGGCAGACAGTTTTTATGTGTATAAACTACTGTTATATACATATTAAATTATAGGACTTATAGAAAAAATAATAGTATATATAAAAATAATAGTATATATAAGTAATAGTATGTATATAATGGTATGTGGAAATGGCAACCCACTCCAGTGTTCTTGCCTAGGAAATCCCATGGACACAAGAGTCTGGTGGCCTACAGTCCACGGGGTTGCAAAGAATCGGACACGACCGAGCGACCTCACTTCACATATATATATATACACACACAAATATATAAAGTAAGATCACATTGTGTCTATCATGTAGTAGTCTATATTTTCCAGCTTAATGTTTAATAAGCATATTCTACTTTGCTGACTAAGGTCCGTCTAGTCAAGGCTATGGTTTTTCCTGTGGTCATGTATGGATGTGAGAGTTGGACTGTGAAGAAGGCTGAGAGCTGAAGAATTGATGCTTTTGAACTGTGGTGTAGGAGAAGACTCTTGAGAGTCCCTTGGACTGCAAGGAGATCAACCCTGGGATTTCTTTGGAAGGAATGATGCTAAAGCTGAAGCTCCAGTACTTTGGCCACCTCATGCGAAGAGTTGACTCATTGGAAAAGACTCTGATGCTGGGAGGGATTGGGGGCAGGAGGAGAAGGGGCCGACCGAGGATGAGATGGCTGGATGGCATCACGGACTCAATGGACGTGAGTCTGAGTGAACTCTGGGAGTTGGTGATGGAGAGGGAGGCCTGGCGTGCTGTGATTCATGGGGTCGCAAAGAGTCAGACACGACTGAGCGACTGAACTGAACTGAACTGAAAGGGTTCTTCTGATCTTTTGTATTTTTTCACTATCAATTGTAATATTTTTTTCTTTATCCGGCCCTAAGGTAGCAAGTCTCGTTGAGATTTTCTACAAATGTTTAGGCTCTTAAAGATATTTCATACCTATTTTCCATGCCAGATGAACATAATAAATCTTGACTGAAATTTCTGGTTATCTTTTACAAAGCACTTCTGATCTCTAAGCATGGATTCAAACACCTTTCAACATTCTGTGATAAAAGCTTTTGTTTCTCTTTGAACATCACATGTCAGAGCTTATATTAGAAAGTTATTATTATGTTTAAATGCTGAATTTTTTAAACTAGATTTTTGTTTTCTTAGTTAGAATGCTGATCCAAGCCACAATCATCAAACTTCTTATGTTGGTCCTCTCCTAATTGTTTCCTCTACCATTAATCCTTCTGTTTCAACCTGTTTATGACTGACTGAGTGCTTAGTCACTCAGTCATGTCCGAAACACTTTGTGACCCCGTGAACTATATAGCATGCCAGGATCCTCTGTCCATGGGATTTTCCAGGCAAGAATACTGGAATGGGTAGCCATTCCCTTCTCCAGGGGCTCTTTTAGGCCCCGGATCAAACCTGGGTCTCCTACATTGCAGGCAGATTTTTACCATGTGAGCCACCTGTTTATAGAGGCAAAATAATCTTTGTAAAACAATCAGATCATCCTTCCCCTGGCTTCTGTTTTGTTGCTAAAGCCTATAGATACTAAAAGATTTTGTCCTGCTGTTTACTTCCCTCTTTCACCCCTGTGGCTCTCTCATTCACTGCTGTCACATTGACCTTCTAGCTGTCCCTCAAACTGTCCCTCAAACTGGCCAACCCTGATACTACCTCAGGAACTTTGCATTTGCTCCTTCTATTACATAACTCTTTTCACTGAAATTTTACTGTGACATTTTCTTTATTATTATTCATGTCTCAACTTTGAGTTGGATCTTCAAACTAGCCTTCTTTACCCACATTACTAAAGCAGTGCCCCTAAAGCTATATTCTCCTTGTATCTATTTAAGAGCACCTGACCAGTCTAGAAAATTTCCTGGCCAGTTTAGTTAGCTAGTTGGTTCAAGTGAGTCAAGAATAGAGGTGAATCTGAAAGTTTACTTTATTTGCAAGTTAATACATGAGTCTGTCATATATTTATGGTTGCTTGAAAAAGACAGACTCCTGGATCAAAGGCAACTTCTGTTAGTACTCACAGCAGTATCATTTGTCTACTCAAAGTCCAGTTCCCTTAGAGTGACTCAAAGAGTCAGAAATGTGAACATAGAATAAGTTGTTATAGGTGAGAAATTCTAACCCTAAGAAACTCAAAACTCTTATACTGGATTTAAGCAAACCTCTGCTTCAAAGGAATATACTATATGTATATGTTTGCAGGATTGTTCACTTTACAGAATGTTATCTTATGTTTCACCATCATGTATATGCTACTTATTAATTTATCACTTCTTACCTTGGAGTTTACCATTTGATATATATTCTGTGATAATAGAACAGGACTATTAAGCTCTCTTCATACTGATTGATGAAGGGTAATAGTCAGGTAGAAGGGGCCCCTCACTATCTTTGAGCTGTAGCACAAGGTAGAAATGTCAGCATTATGGCTGTGAAGACAATCGGTAGAGCTCTGCTGTAGCCACTGCCCCAGAATGCAAGAGTCTTTGGCAGCCTTACAGCCCTGACCTACAAATAAACTTTCTGTGCTCACCTGACCCAGACAACTGTTGACCTAAAGGTGTCTCACCCACATCAGCACTCCCATGTCCTCTACGGTTCCCTGAGCAGCATGCCTGCAACCTGAGGATCCTGTGCCCTTGCTGTCCTCTCTGCATTTCCCTATGCCGTCCTCTCTGCGTTTCCCTATGCCACCCACCCACACCCCAGGGGACTCTCCCTGAGCCTCTACTAACTCTTACATCTCTCCTTCACCCCAAAGTATTCTCATCTCTCTGTGCACTTCGGCTACTACTTGCTGAATTCTACCATCCCTTGCCTGCATTCTAGAGAGTGGCTTCCTACTTGCCCAGTGATGGCCCAGCTTGTCTCTACTATCCAGTAAGCTCAATCATTCCTTCATCAAATGTATTTGTTATGTTACTCAGGTGTGTAGGGGTGTGTGTGTGTGTGTGTATTAGTTATTTTCTTTATCAGAGTTCAATACTATTATAAACCTCCCCTGTATGTTTCTATCTCCTGATCGGATCCAGATGGATACAATACAATTGACCAGTTCAAATTGAACCTCTTTGCTGTTCATAATTTCACTATCATTAATAAAACAACCCGAAGTGAAGTGAAGTCGTTCAGTCATGTCTGACTCTTTGCAACCCCATGGACTGTAACCTACAAGGCTCCTCTGTCTGTGGAATTTTCCAGGCAAGAATACTGGAGTGGGTTGCCATTTCCTTCTCCAGGGGATCTTCCTGACCCAGGGATCAAACCCAGGTCCCCCGCATTGTAGGTAGACAATTTACTGTCTGAGCTACCAGGGAAGCCCAACATCTTTAATCATAAATCTTTGCATGTGTCTGTGATTATTTCCTTAAAATTCCTAGGAGAAGAATTTCTATTTCAAAAGTTATATACATTTTTGAGACCTTGATATACTGTCCAAATTACCTTCCAGAAAGGATGTAATAAAAGTATATTTCTAGGAAAGTGTAGAGTGCCCAAGTGCCATTACCTTATAATGTGCATGGTTTATGGAAAAAGAAACGCACTGAGAGTGCCCAAGAGCATCCCCATAGCCTACAAAACTTCTACCAAAGGTGAGTAAACCCACTTATCACAGTGTGTGTTGGACTCCCAGGGGTTATACTTAAAGAAATAAAAGTAGTATTGAATGGAAAATTATTTCTAGGTCCCTCTTGACTTGTTAACCCTCCACACCCAGGGCCCTCTCCACTGTCACTTCCACCAGAACCCCAAACCTCTTACCTCACCTCTACATTCATTAAAAATCTCAAAGAAACTCAAAAGGCTTATAGATAAGCCAAGTGTGAGTTTAGAAAGGTAAACAGTCACTTTAACCATCATTTACTGTTTCCTCAGAAAAAAGCATTCTGATTTCCAAACATACTACAGTGTTAAAAATAAAAACAAAAANTGGCTGGATGGCATCACAGACTCAATGGACGTGAGTCTGAGTGAACTCTGGGAGTTGGTGATGGAGAGGGAGGCCTGGCGTGCTGTGATTCATGGGGTCACAAAGAGTCGGACATAACTGAGCGACTGAACTGAACTGAACTGAACTTGTTCTAGAGAAAGTTTTGGGGTTATTAGGGCTTCCCAGGTGGTGCTAGTGATAAGGAACCTACCTGACAGTGCAGGAGACGTAAGAGATGTGGGTTTCATCCCTGGATCAGGAAGATCCCCTGGAGGAGAGCTTGGCAACCACACTCATATTCTCACCTGGAGGATCCCCATGGGCAGAGGAGCCTGGTGGGCTACCCCAAATGATCAAACCAGTGATTCAGTTTTCTGTTTTTCGTGGCATTATTATTTAGGGGTATTTCTTTGACCATCAGTTTCCCAGTTTGCCTACTATGTCTCCGAATCACCAAGTGTTCAGTGGTAGGTTTGTCAGTTCAGCTGTTACTGTAGGTACTCAGAAAATAAGAATGGGGAAATTACATTTTACGCAGCCTTTTTCTAGTACAGGGCAGAGGGTTCGAGGGGTAGACAGTAGTTTACCCTCAAGTACTAATCTTTCTGGGCTTCCTCCGGTGGCTCAGTGGTGAAGGATCCGTCTGTAACACAGGAGATGCAGGAGATGTGGGTTCGATACCTGGGTGCGAAAGCTTCCCTGGGGGAGGGCATGGCAACCCACTCCAATATTCTTGCCTGGAGAATCCCATGAACAGCCTGAGGGCTGCAGTCCATGGGGTCACAAAGAATCAGACACGCCTGAAGCGACTGAGCACGCACGCATGCACTGATCTTCCTAGAGCTTCTTGTGCTGGAATTCACGAAAATCAGGTGTAAAATCAGGTATAAAGAACCACTGGTAGCTCACTGGGAAGCTCAGTGGAGAGATATTTGCTTGAACAGGAATACTTGGTGCTGCAGACTGTGGTCCAGCAGCAGCTGTTCTTCTCAGCCTTTGCTATGGGATCACCTTTCCAGCTGATGGAGACACTGGGAGTATTTCTATTTCAACAGCTGACTAGCATCCCAGGGCCAGGGCTATGCTCACTTCCTACCAAGAGCCAGTATTTTAGTCTTGATACCTGTTGTTGTTGTTCAGTCGCTCAGTCGTGTCCGACTCTTTGCGAACCCACGTTCTGCAGTGTGCCAGGCTCCCCTGTCCTTCACCATCTCCCAGAGCTTTCTCAAACTCATGTCCATTGAGTCGGTGATGCCATCCAGCTGTCTCATCCTCTGTCATCCCCTTCTCCTCCTGCCCCCAATCCCTCCCAGCATCAGGGTCTTTTCTAATGAGTTGGCTCTTTGCATCAGGTGGCCAAAGTATTGGAGCTTCAGCTTTAGCATCAGTCCTTCCAATGAATAGTCAGGGTTGATTTCCTTTAGGATGGACTGGTTGGATCTCTTTGCTGTCCAAGGAATTCCCAAGAGTCTTCTCCAGCACCAAGAGCCAATATTTTAATTCCAGTGCCCTGAGACACAGTCATTTTGCATTTCTAACATATGAGCATTTTCATATACTCTACAGTATTTCAACAAAATGTTTACATAGTACAATGGTTGTTCATGACACAAACGAAGAAAAAAAGGTGCTAATTTATACAAATGTGTGACAAAGAATTACCAGCTGCCATTAGAAATATGCCATGTGACTTTTCACTAATGCTTGGTGCCTAAAGGAAAAAAAAAAAAAAGCAGTCAAAATTCCAAATGATGCCATCACGTTTGAAGTGGCAGCAATACTGGTGGATGATAGAATGTGATCTTGAGATGCAAAGCTGTGGGTGGCTGACCTGGAATTTGAAAAGATCCTCTGATACTTGAAATCATTTCAAGGTTAAATGGAAAATGTGAGTGAGGATTATCTGAATCCTCCTTTACCTGGATAATGTATAAAGAAAGATGAAGTGGAGAATAAACCTGTACATGAATGTGTCACTGTTAGAGAATCATTCTCTTGAATGTGTTCAAATTTCTGGAGAGCAGTTTGACCGTGTGCTTCTTTAAGTAAGCCGGTATGGATTTGAATATTGTAATTTTGTAATAAATAGAGATTATTAAGGGCCGACCTTCTTTTGAAGTACTTATGTCAGTTTAACAGTCTCTAGAAATTTGGTGTAAGGTTAAATTCATACATATACTGAAAATAAAGATAGAAACTGTTTATTCAGGGACTCCTCCAACATCTGTTATTACATTCTCACAACAACACTTTGAGGTCCTTACAATTAATCTCATTTTACAGATGAATAAACAGAGGCCCAGAGAGGTTAAATGAAAAAGCTAATAAGGGGTAGAGGTGTGATTCAGGCACAGGTAGATTTGATCTCCAAGGCAATATGCTCAGCCACTCAGCTACACCGAATACTTTGCTAGAACTCTTTTCATGTTTCTGAAACAGTAACTTATCTGACCTGCAGGGCTTAAAAATGACTGTGTTGATTACAAGATAGCAATATTTAATTCCACTCATTTTCATTCCTTTAAAGGAAAAAAAAATCATCCATTTGTAGCTGATTGCTTTGCCCTTTGTGCATCTGTTTTGTGTGTGAAGGTTTATAGCATTATATTGACTTTCTTCATTATCTAAATTTTATGCACCTAATGATACTTATTAGTATGCCTAGTGACCTCCTTTAAAATTTTTGCAATAAGGATGCACCCCAAACAATTCATCCAAGCAGCTTTTCATTGGTAAAATGCCTTCAGTGACCAAGCTGAAGCCATATATACTCATTTATGTGAGTGCTATTCTTGCAATTACTGTTGGAATGACAGTTTCTCTGAGGTATTTGAATGATGCAACTTGTTCAAGTTTAATGCCATCTATTATGAACTCTGCTGCATGCTGTTAATAGCTGGAAGGCATTGATTTTGTTTTCTGCTCTCTTATCTCAAGCCCATTCATTTTGCTTGCATTATTGACTGTTCTGATCATTTCATGCACCATGTCTTTAGAAGATGTATAAATCAATGTCAGCCATGAAACTTAAGTTGTTTATTAGGCTGCCATGTAGGTTTACACCTTCATGAAAATCATCTAATGTGGTTGGTGTCAGATGTTTCAAACAATTGTTGGCCAGTCTGATGAAAGAGAACAGCTTTGGAACATGTCACCCCTAGCGTAGAAAGTTCATTCAGTTATTTATTTGGGTCACATGTTATACTTGACTGGATGCACTTTTTAATGATGTTAATTAACTTCTTCAGGGTGCTAAATTAGTTTAGAACTGCTATGATTATAGCATGACATAAATTGGACTCTCTGTTCTAAGAGATGCATTTGAGTTTTGCAGAGCAAAAGGATATTTTGTACTGAATTAGTGCAAATGAAACTGCATTGCTTACATTTGAGTATACTTGATAGAAGACCTATACAGACTTCAGATCAATTTCACACTTAAATCAGAGTCAGAAAACAAGTGCAGGAGCCTGAAAGCCTGTCTGTCATTTTATACAATTACTGAGTCCTTTATCCAGAATCCAAAGAGCATAGAATTGCACCTCTAATCCAATAAAAAGTGTTTTTCATAATTAAGGCAATTATGAAATGCCTTGCAAAATCCATTCTTAAGAATCAGCTTCTAAATGCTTCCTGTGCATAAAGCAAATTTTGGATTAGTTTAGACTTTATATTCTTCCTTAATTTTTACAGTGCTTTCAATTCATGTCTCTTGGCCTCTTGTTTAGGATTTTTTCGGAGCATTTATCAAATATGGAGATCAGTTCTCTTGGTATGGGAGGTGCAGCGTTGCGTATGGGAGCATTACTCACACCAGTTTCTGGAATAGCTGTGAATCCAGGCATATGAGGTGGCTGGTATTTCCACTCATGTGATGGTTGGTGGGTTTGGGAAAGTCTCCCTCAGCAATCAGTCATATGGCCAAGATCTCAAAACCCTCCCAACTGGTTAAAAATTAAATTCAGAAACATGGCCATAAGATTGTCTTTAAGAATTTATTGCCTGGATATTTTTTGATTCAATTCATAACCAAAAATAAATACAAGGAAAGTTATTATTATTATTTGGTCATACTGTGTAGCTTGTGGGATCTTAGTTCCTTGACCAGGACTGAACCTGGGTCCTCAGCAGTGAGTCCTAACCGTCGGACTGCACCCTGTAGAGGTCTGAATTGTGCCCCCATAAAAAATGAACCTCAGAATGTAACTTATGGGGAAAAGAGTCTTTGCAGAGGTAAGAATCTCAAGGTGAAGTCATTCTGGGTTAGGGCACGTTCTAAATCAAAAGGTAAGTCCTGAGAATAAGAGAAGGAAATGGAAAGGGAGGGGCGGGAAGAGAAGAAGAAAAAGATGGGTGACAGAAACACAGAGAGATGAGGGCCATGTGGGGATGGGAGGCCGAGACTGGAATTGTGCAGCCCCAAGCCAAGGAACACAGGGGTTGCCAGCTGTCAGCAGAAGCTAGGAGGAAGGCAGGAAGGGGTTTCTCAGGCAGAGCCTCGAGAGGGACCCAGCTCTCTGACATCCTGATTTTGGACTTTTGGCCTATAGAGCTTTGGGAAAATAAATATCTGTTGTTTTAAGCTGCTGAATTTGCGGTACGTTGTGATGGTGGCCCCAGGCCTCCAATACCTGTCCCAGCCGCTTCTGTCTGATATGCAAGTGTTACCTGCTTCCTGCTTCCCATTCAGGAGTCTGCTCACCATGCCCTGCACCAGTGTGCCCTCTGTCCCCGCCTCTGCCTGCTGAGGGCCCCCATGTTTCCAAGGCCAGTTCATCATCCCCTCCACCACTTGGTTCTGATAGCTCCCTCTTCTCTAAACGCCCACAGCCCGCGTGTCTATATCCAGCGCAGCGCTGCCCACGCCCGCCTTGTATTATGTTGTACGTATATGCTTCCTCCCTTAATGTTTGGAAACATGCCTTGTTCAGCTTTAAATATGCTAGAATGCTTAGCACAGACCTTCATCTATAGTCGGGCTTCAAAATATGTTGAATCTAGCTGCATGGCATCATTTGCCATGAGACAAATTCTGTTTTTGTTTCACAATTTGGGTATGAAATTGTGTATGCAGAAAAAATTGAAGCCATGGGAGAAGTAATTTCAACAAAGCCAAAATTCAATGATTCTAAAAGCAAGCGTGAGAGAGCTGCTTATATTTCAATATGTTTTTGAATGAAAATATGTTGTTCAACGGATAATTCCAAGTCAAATATTTTCCTGGGGAATATGATGTAGAATCATACTTACAGTTGGGGATACTTAATTCACTGTGTTAATCAGTATGCATTTGACTTCTCTATTTTTAGTCATATTAGTCACTCAAATATTCTTCTGAAATAGATTATCCTTGCATAATAAAAATGCTGCTCAAAAAGTCTTCATTCAGGACTTTAAAAACACCTTATTCACATCTAGTCAATTTCTGATCGTTTTGTTTAGCAATTTGTTTTTATACTTTGGAAGTATAGCTTCTTTTTAAAAAAATTATTGTTTCTTGGCTTTGTTTTATCTTCATTGCCACACAGGCTTTTCTCTAGTTGCAGTGAGTGGGGGCTACTCTCTAGTTGTGGTGGGTGGGCTTTGCACTGTGGTGTCTTTTGTTGCAGAGCATGGGCTCTGGAGCGCAGGCTCAGTAGTTGTGGTGCATGGGTTTAGTTGCTCTGTGGCATGTGGGATCCTCTTGGATCAGGGATTGATCCATGACTCCTGCATTGGCAGGCACATTCTTAGCCGTTGACCCATCAGGGAAGCCCTTGTTTGGCAATTTAAATAAGATAATGTATTGGAAAGTACTTTCAGAACTGCTACATGCAACACACATTAATTATGAAATTTGAAAAGTAGTTTGCAAGTCTGAACTGCCAAATTTAAGTCAGTGGCTGATGACCTTTAACCTTGGTGCAAAGCCTCTTTTTGTATCCCATCTCTTTTTGGCACATGCTTTCTGGATTTTAGCCCTTTCTTGCCATGCCTGTGTGTAGGTAGTATTGCTGCTGCTCCCTCTTGATGCCAGGTTTTGGTGGGGAGCAGCATGCTTATATGGATCTTCCCAACCCAGGGATCGAACCCAGGTCTCCCACGTTGCAGGTGGATTCTTTACCAGCTGAGCTATCAGGGAGGACTTAGATGGAATAAGCAAGGTTTCTGGCTTGAGGAGGATTTACATATGAATGCTGGGTCACATTTTAGCTAATTGTATGTCTGTCACCAAATCATTTAGCTCAGTTGACCACAATTTTACCATCTGTAAGCATGATTAATAGTATCTACATCATAGCACCGTCATGAGGGTTAAATTGGGTAAAATAATATCTGTAAAGTGTTTAGACTTGGTCTTGGCATATTCAGGGTGCTCAGCAAATAAATTGCAGTCATGATTTTGTTGTGGATGATCAAGAATTAAATCCTCTGAATTTGTTTAATTCATTCAACAAATATGTATTGTTGTAGGCTTTGAGAATACAACAGAGATGAGTGTCTGCCTTTTCAGGTGGGAGCCAGATATTTAAATAGGTTGAAGGAAGTCTGAGAGAGAATCTGAACAGTATAATGGACACATGTTATAACCCAGCCCATTCAACTCAACTCTTTCTGGTTCAGTTCAGTTTAATTGTTCAGTCATGTCCGACTCTTTGCAACCCCATGGACTGTGGCACGCCAGGCCTCCCTGTCCACTGCCAACTCCCAGAGTTTACTCAAACTTGTGTTCATTGAGTCGGTGATGCCATCCAACCATCTCATCCTCTGTCGTCCCCTCTATGCCTGCCCTCAATCTTTCCCAGCATCAGGGTCTTTTCCAATGAGTCAGCTCTTTGCATCAGGTGGCCAAAGTATTGGAGTTTCAGCTTCAACATCAGTCCTTCCAAAGAACACCCAGGACTGATCTCCTTTAGGATGGACTGGTTGGATCTCCTTGCTGTCATAACAGAATGTCCATACATCTTTTTCTCCTTTCTGTCCCCAAATTCAATTAAAATGGCTGCAAAGGAGTAAAACTGGGTAAACCCACAAACACAAAAGGAAGATGAGTGGAGACACCAGCAAATGAAAGAAGCCTAGAGCTGCAGCTGATGAGCAGAGTAGAGGGAAAAAACAATCCCAGGTGCCATCAAGAGGGAGACTGTGAGGAGCAAGCCACCCAGACCTTGAAGCGGAGGGACATCTGAGGCTTCGAGACAGGACGGCAGGGAGCAGAGAGGCACCAGGCAGAAACACTGTATGTGCAGTGGTTGGATTCCTTGGGTCCTGCCCATCCCATGCGTCCAGTTGACAAATTCCACAGGCAGGGGGTGAGAGGTTTATATTTTGGACAAGTGAAGCCAGAGAGAATTAGAATTTACTGACAAGGAATATGGCTTCCCAGGTGGCGCTGGTGGTAAAAAAACACCCCTGCCAGTGCAAGAGACATAAGAGACGTGGGTTCCATCCCTGTGTTGGGAAGATGCTCTGGGGGAGGGCGTGGCCACCCGCTCCAGCATTCTTGCCTGGAGAATCCCATGCACAGAGGAACCTGGTGGGCTGCAGTCCATAGGGTAGAGGGAGCAGAGAGGCACCAGGCAGAAACACTGTATGTGCAGTGGTTGGATTCCTTGGGTCCCGCCCCATCCCATGCGTCCAGTTGACAAATTCCACAGGCAGGGGGTGAGAGGTTTATATTTTGGACAAGTGAAACCAGAGAGAATTAGAATTTACTGACAAGGAATATGGCTTCCCAGGTGGCGCTGGTGGTAAAAAAACACCCCTGCCAGTGCAAGAGACATAAGAGACGTGGGTTCCATCCCTGTGTTGGGAAGATGCTCTGGGGGAGGGCGTGGCCACCCGCTCCAGCATTCTTGCCTGGAGAATCCCATGCACAGAGGAACCTGGTGGGCTGCAGTCCATAGGGTAGCAAAGAGTCAGACATGACTGAAGAGACTCAGCACAGCACAGCACGGTACAGGCATAGGGAAGGGCAAGGATGGAATGGGTAATTAAATGCAAGGAACAAAGTGAGTGTCTGTAAATGACCTCTGGTTCCTTTCCCCTACTCTGTTATTAATACTAACATGTTAGAAGTCAGACATTTTATCTTAACCTCCTCTGCTTCCACTCACTAAACACTCACACATAAACCCAATTGGGGCAGAAGATAGATTCTTCTCTGGAGAAACAATATGACCATAAAGAAAAGACCTTTACATATTGACATTATGTTAGTCTAATGAAAAGATTAAATTAATAGCCCATCACACTGTAGTGAAAACTATCCAGTAAACCCAATCCAGGCAACTAGAACTTCCACTTAGATTGTTATAAATACAAACAGACAGCCAAGAATTTCTATTCATTTGAGAGAGATCTGTGAAACGAGAGAGACTAAAACAAAGAGAAAAAAGGAACTTTAGAAGAAATTGATATAAGGCAGGAAACTGAGGAAAACATCTAGAAAACGAAAATTAAGTTTAGTTCAGGAAATAGAGAGAGATACTGCATATATGAAGAAGAATAGGAGGCTGGGGGAAAGGCATAACCAGAAAACATGAAATGCTATTGGAAATTGAGACTATGATAGGTGATATAAAATCCCAATAGAACAATCGGAGGATAAAATTGAATTCTCCTCCAAATAGAACAGAACAAAACACCAAAAACTGAGACAGAAAATAAGAGAAAAGATAAGAACTGGAAGATTGATCCCAGAGGTCTAACCTGTGACTAATGAGTTAAAAAAGCTGAGAAGAGTGAAAGTGTAGCTGAGAGAAGTATTAATGAACTAGCACTAGAAAATTTCCTACAACTGTAGAACATAAATCTTTCAGTTGAAAGGGCCTGTTGAGTATCCATCATAATGAATGAATAAAGAATGATTAGGGATGGTTCATTATGACATACCAGGATACAGGGGAAATGAGAAGTTTACAGAGTAAAAAAAATGTATTGGGAATCAGAATGGCATTGTGTTTCTTAACAGCAATACTGAATGCAAGACTTGCAAAATTCTGAGGGAAAATAATTATCAAACAGGATTCTGTCCCTAGCTAAACTATCTTGTCATGTGTGAAGGCAAAATAAAAGAATTTCCCGATGTAAAAGATTAACAGATATATGTGTCATATATATATATGTATGTATTTTATATAGAGTGTATATTTACACATATAGAGATTAAAAAATTTCTGACTGTGTTGCATGGCATGCAGAATCTTAGTTCCCAGCCAGGGATTGAATTCCTGTTTTTATATTTATATTCCTCCTGGTCCAAACCTTTTCCTTCTCATTCCAAATATAACCCACGTGATTTTATGTTAAGCATTCTCTTGCTTTTCCTTATCATTTTACTGTATGTTTATATTTCCAAACAATATATCATCAGGAGGACAGGAGGCTCTGGGTGGAAGGGTGTTAGGAAAAAAAAAACAAAACCATGATGGCTTATATGATAATTTTGAGCTTTTTGCAAATAATACTGAGGTGAATTTTTTAGATCTGATGAAATGTGAAAAAATTAATAGATGCTTAGAAATTAATAGGTGCTAAGCAAATGAAAAACAAGGAAACGACTAACTCCTATCTCTCATTTTTCCTATTTGGGTGTGAGTCGTTGGAGGGAAATGACCATGCGTTTCCACATCTGTCTGCCTAGCCCCTTACCTTTTGTGGACATTCAATACATGTGCATGAATAGAATGAAAATTGTTAATGAAGACATAGTCAAATCAACAGATAAACAAGCCTTCTTTATGTATCAATCTGCATTTGCAATTATTCCTATAATTTGGTGGTAGTGAAGCTTGTGTCTCCTGAAAAATGGTCATATTTTAGTTTATCAGACAACAAATACTTACGAGTTTATGATCTTACTCTTTTTTATTCAACCAGAAACGTACTGTCTTCTAAAAACTCAATCCACAATTGGGGTGTCTTGTTTCCTTGAGATTTTGGTGACTTCCCTGAGGTGCCTTCTGAGTGTGTATCTGTGGGAACCTCACCAGGTCTCTATCGAAGCTGGTGTCCCGTCCTTCATAGATGATTTAAATTTGCTTGAGACAGATATTTGGAGGGCATGGTGAACCTGGAATCCTTTTAGAATAAGAGTGCTGTTTTCCCAGAATGCCAGGTTGTTCTAACTTTGAAATCTAAGCTCACCTGAGGCAGGCTTCTTTGTGGTTAAAAATTTGCAGGGAAGATTTTTTTTTTCAGCTTTGAAGTTCAAGACATAATCTTACTTGTGCTCTCCTAGCGAGTGGAGGATTTATTTTTGGTTTCCCTAGTTGAGTATGCAGCCCTTCGGCATTGTATCTTTACGTGGGGTGGAGTGTGTACCTCCTATTTTATGTTCCATCTTAGGCTGTGTGTGCTGTTCCAGTACCCCTTGAGGCCTCGTAGACCAAGTTCAAGTCCATCTGGTTTGCCTATTGACATCAGTTTGAGAGGCAGTTTTGGGGCTCTGGTCTTTGTTCAGAATCCAGGCTGTGACCTGAATTTTTGCTTCTGAGAATTCTTTACTTTCTTATCAACTCACTGATGCAAGTTAGAAGACAGATTTAAATTTCATTAAGTATTTTTAGTCATTTGTAGCAAATAGTTTGGCTAGAGTATCTAGTTCACTATACTTCTGAAAATTTAAGGCAGTAGTACTCTTTTCAAGTATATCAATGGATATTCTTACAATATTCTAATCAACATTTCATCCTTTATAGAGAATTGAACAAAAGAAAATGAGACTAGATTGCAAGTCTAATTAAAAGTTCTATGACTAAAAGGCTGATTGGACTCTGGCCAAGCCAAGTAACTAAGAGGAATTTAAATATCTCTGAATATTTAAAAAACAGAAAGGGAAACAAAACAGTACCTGCAGTCATTTATCTTGTTTGATGAAGTCCTCCTTTGCCTGAGGCTGGAGGCTGGAAAAGATGACCTCTTAATGCCCTTTGAGTTCTGTCATTTTATTATATTTGTGAGAAATAGAGCTAAACTTTCAGAACAGTTTTTCACTGTGAGTTTGTGAAATGATATTATGAAACTGGTCTAGTTTCTATCTGTCAATTTCAACTTCCTGCAGTGAAATTTCCAGGTACTGAGTTTTACTCCACAGGACACAAATTTCTTTTTCTTGTGATTTGTCAGTTTTCTCAGGCTTTCCAAATCATATACGAAAATGTGTAAAGAATGGTTCCTTCTGTCTGTATCCATAGGGATTCCCTTTGACTTTTCCTAGATAAGATAAACGAAGCATCAGAAATAACGAAATCAATTTTCCATTAATAGTTGGTAGTGTAGTAAATGCAAAGATTAAGGGAAGGGGAAATACTTTTAGTATTCAGAAAGATTTTGTCATTGTCATGAGTCACCAGGGTCTTTTGTGAGCTGACTGACATAGAAATGTGCTCATCGGGGGTTATTCATTGATGTAAAATTTGATGTTTGATGCCTTGTTGGTCCCCGAAAGTTTACCACTGTGTGAGACGGTGACTGCCTCTTTCAGCCCTGGCTTATTAGGGCAAGCGATAGCCATTGTGATGATGGCATATTTTTCTCAGTAGATTCCTGACTCTATAGAAGAGTTTGATTTTAGAAAAAAAAAAATGCCATCAAAGGCAACTTTCTTTTTTATCTTTCTTTGTTATGGCAGCCACATATTATTTTATAACTGAAAAAAATCCAAGAGAGTTAAAAAGAAAAGATGGTGCTAATTCAGACCTTACTTTTGAGGGAAAGAGGAAGGCTAGATTGTGGGTCCAGCAAGCTAACTTACAAGTTAGTTTGGCATTTTCTGTTTGTTTTATATAGTTTTCCCAGTGTAGGGGGAGGAGTCACTGTGGGCCTGTTGAGCAATTTTGCTTCAGTTCAGTTCAGTTCAGTCGCTCAGTTGTGTCTGACTCTTTGCGACCCCATGAATCGCAGCATGCCAGGCCTCCCTGTCCATCACCAACTCCCGGAGTTCACTCAGACTCATGTCCAGCGAGTCCGTGATGCCATCCAGCCATCTCATCCTCGGTCGTCCCCTTCTCCTCCTGCCCCTAATCTCTCCCAGCATCAGAGTCTTTTCCAATGAGTCAACTCTTTGCATGAGGTGGCCAAAGTACTGGAGTTTCAGCTTTAGCATCATTCCTTCCCTTAAAAATTCCTGAATATGAGATGAGCAAGGTTAAATCACAGATGACTCTGAATCCTTAGGGAATCTGGCTGCCTTTCACTCTTTTCAGATATAGAATCTGAGCAGTTTAAAGACCTGTGGTGTGTACACACACCACAGAGGCTCCCCGTGGCTGTGGACGGCGCTCGGCAGACGATCTGAGACTGATGCCATGGTCCTCCAGGTTGGCCCATGGGTCCCTAAGACTGCTCGCCTCGTCTGTAAAGCCTTTTGAATCCGCATTCCTCCTTTGTGATTATTTATTTTTACTTACGGATGATACGTAAGTATTGCTCCCATTGTTGTCCAGTCGCTCAGTCGTGTCCAACTCTTTGGGACCCCATGGACTGTGTAGCACACCAGGCTTCCCTGTCCGCCACCAACTTCCAGAGCTTGCTCAAACTCATGTCCGTTGAGTTGGTGATGCCCTCCAACCATCTCACTGATACCTAGTGTTTTATTTATTATAAGATATATACAGAAAATATAAATTACCATCAGATGAGGGAACAAAAGAAATGTAAAAGAGAATGTGTAGGGTATCTTCCCACAGTCTACTGATGGATGCCGTCCCCACCTTGCATGTACGTACTATGGAGGGTGCCAAGAAAGGATACTTGAAGACCTAAGGATGATCAAAGAACAACTAACTTCTGATGTTAAAGAAGAGAACAGGGAATTTTCTGGGCAAGTGTGACCTGATGCTACTCTTGACAGAGGAATATATGAATGGTATTTGTCCGCCTCTAGTTCTTTTGGGTTTCCATGTCAGGTTGATAGCAAACAGTGTTAGAAAAGGGGGGAAATAATGAGACACCTAAATTATGATAAAAGGAAAATAAGAATCTCCCTAATTAATTTTGCTCATCTTTAGAGATCACAGGAAAGGAAATGAAAGGTGGCGGGAGCAGGCAGAGGGAAAATCTTGCAAATTCTTCAAATATGAATGAGATTCTGTGATAAACCCTCACTTTTGGGTAAGCATTTTAATGGATCCCTTAATTAGCTTTTCTGGAGAGTTCACTGATGATATGCTGGAATAATGATCCCCTGTGCTCCAAGTGTCTAGTCATTAGCTTGCAAGGTGACTGAACATACTAATGCATTTGCCTTTTAGACAGTTTAAGCCCATGTTCCTGTGATAAGGTCTTGCCTTTTTTGGGCTCAACCATAGAAAGACGTAGGTGGGCTGAGTTCTCTCAGAAGGGCAAGGACACTGAGCCAGTCCCCATGTAACTCCAGCTCCTAAAAGGATTCTTGGGGTGGATCTTTCTGGAAATTTTCCCGTGCTGCCTGCCACTTCTGTGCCAAAGCTTTGGCTCAGCATTTGTAGGCATCCCCTAGATCTGGAATTCATGCTAGTTTAGAAAATTAATCACCTCTTGTCACCTTTATCAGTAGCACCTTTTTGAGCAGGCAGCTTTCATCTATGTGTATTTATGTTGTACTTCTAAATGGTGCATTATTTTTCCATTTATTTCTAAGACATGCTTTCTACACTTCACGGTTGTAGGTCAGACAAGGTGAGGGATAGGTTAGGCAAGGTGAGTGGGTGGAAACTGGGAAGGTGCTTCAGCTCCCAGCTGAGCCAGTGACTTGGCTTTGCACCAAGCCCATAACAAACTGGGCTCGGATCACCTCTGACGGGCCCAGCCTGGTTTGGTCCCAGCATGTTAGAACATGCTGGTGTATGCAGCCTTCTGCATTGCATAACTTCTTCTTGTGCCCCTGGCTGAAAGCAGCTAAACTGCAGATAATTTATTCAGCATAAATTATTGCTAACCTTAGCTGGAATAACGCACGCTTTTGATCCTCTTTAGATATGGAGCCGATGGGGGATTGGCTGGCTACAAAGTTTTCCCTGTATCTTTCAGTTAAATCAAACTCCAGATCTTGAGGACATCTGATATTCCTCAAGGACATTAAATCTATAAAACTTGTGCCTGAATCATATGCTAAAAAAATATAATTCACAGTTTGTTTTGTTAGTGTAAGCTATCAGTAACGTTTTAAACATCTAATTACATTTTTCTCTTAATAATTCATTCCTGTATAATTAGAGACAAGTTATGCAACATGCTTAGGTTTTCAAATGTGGACATCTTCTTTAAGTGTTTTACACCAGTATCTACGAGATGAAACATAAGGACAAATGCATATTTAAAAAAATTAATGCTCAAGTTTTGTTGTGTTTTCGTCCTGGCATAGCCTCTCTCTAGGCAGTTTTGATGAGATATGTTTTGAATGGTAATAAAAGTTTCAACCTGCCCAAACTACATATTCTTCACCAGGCAGTTTCAGGGAAATCTTCCCACTGTGCTTGCTTTTAACTTCCCTCCAGGTAGACACACTTTACTCAAAAAGTATGATTGTTTAGGCCAGCAAGCAACCTTACCAAGGGATTTTGCACACACCAGTTGAAAGTGTGTGTGTGTGTGTGTGTGTGTGTCCTGTGAGAGTTCAGAATTTCTGGCCCAGCTCCTATGGTGCCACATTAACTCAACTCACATGGAAGCCTGGAAACAAGTCACACTGTCCGATTGGTGAGTGTTGATCCTAATCATGTAGGGAAAATAATGTCTGGTTTTTAAATTGAACCTGTAGCACTTCAGTGTGGTAAGAACAATTCAAACACTGCCAGAGGGCATGTAATGAAGACACGTAGATCTTCCCACCAGATCCCAATCTCTAGTTTTGTTCCACGGGTAACTATTCTCCCCACATTCCTGGGAATCCTTTCTGAAATAGTCAGTGCACACACCCGTTATATATGTATGCTTCTCCTTATTTTAAAGATACCCAAGGGGCATCCTATCTGTACTGTTTGGCTCCTCACTTGTTTCATTTATCAGTCTATCTCAGTGTGGTGCCAAATTGATCATGCATCCTTTCCACGTTTGCACAGCCGTCCACTCTTCAGATGAGTCATGTTTTATTTACTTATGTTAAATATTTATTTGTTTGGCTGCCTTGGGTCTTAGTTGCGGCACGTGGGATCTTTCACTGTGGCACACAGACTCTCTACTTGTCATGCCCAGGCTCAGTAGTTGGGGTGCAGGCTTAGCTGCTCTCAGATATGTGGGGTCTTAGTTCCCCAACCAGAGATCAAACCTGCGTCCCGGGCATTGCAAGGCGGATTCTTAACCACTGGACCACCAGGGAAGTCCCAAGCCATACTTTCTAACTCATCCCTTATTGTTGGACATTTGGCAGCTATTACAAACAAGTCTGCATACGTTTTTGGGATCAGATGTGAATAGATCTGGGCTACCCATATGGCTCAGTGGTAAAGAATCCACTTGGTAAAGAACCTGCCAATGCGGGAGGTGCAGGAGACATGGGCTTGATCCCTGGGTGGGGAAGATCCCCAGGAGGAGGAAGTTGCAACTCATGTCAGTCTTCTTGTCTGGCAAATCCCATGGACAGAGAAGCCTGGTGGACTATAGTCCATGGGGTCACAAAGAGTCACATGCACATGAAAATATCTAGAGTATGAGTTACTTGAAGCAGATTTGTTTGTCCAAGGGGATGTATAGCTTAATTTTCATAGATGTTGAAAAACTGCCTCCACAAGATCACACAATATAAGATTGTCACAAAAGTAGACTCATCATTTCAAATACATCCAGACCCCAGTGTCTCCAAATCTCAGAGCAATGGCCGCCTGGGCAGGCAAACCTTCTGTCCTTCCTGTCAACCAGGTAGCATCCGTGATTTACACTCCTGTAAAATGCTTCCCATGTATCATCTTCTTAAATCCTCAACACACACTCATGAAGCAGAGATTTTTATCCCATTATAAATCACTACATGATGCCAATATTTGGGATCAGTCAAAAATAAATGAAAGCATGAACGTTTGACTTGTGCTTGCCCAGGATCTCTTTGTAATTGAAACCCGGCACATGGCTTACACAGAATATTCTAGGATCACTGTGAAGCATAGGTAAATTCCATCGTTATGTGTCTCTGTAATACTGGCAATGAAATGACTTAGGAGCAGCACGCTTGCACTTTAATGCTACTTGAGATCTTGATAGACACAAGCATGTTCAGCCCAAGCCATTTAGGTTACAGTTCAGGCTCAGCACGAATCTGTGACCTATTCAGCTTTCCTTTATTTCAAGATGGCAAAGCGTGCTTGACAAAGAAGTGTAAAATTCATGATTAATTCCAACGTCTGTGAAAAGGATGCATCCAACAGCACCTCCTGTTTATTTATTTGTTGAGGTATTAGGGACATTTTGTATTGAATTAAAATACTTGAATATTGAAAAGTCTTAAAGTGCACTGTATAATGATGAATGGGAGAAAAATCCATTGTGCATGGATGTGTAACCCTTATCAGATGGGTTAGAGGACAGGAAATGTTTAATGGAAATATTTCACAACCTTGTAAAATCTTCTCCATGGGTGACCTCAGAGCACCCCTTCAATGACATACAGGTGGATATCCATAACTTCCTTGCTTATTGTTGTAGTCATGTGAGTTATAGGCCGTATCTGTTCATTACTGCTTTTATTTGCTATGTTCTTTTTTTTGCCTGTGTGCATAAGGATGGCTGATCTGTAGGCTTCTGACTAGTTAATGACCATCTAGCTGGTTTTGTTTCCTTCTAGTTAAGGAGAATAGACTTGGAAGGCAGAGCATGTGGATTTGAATCATGGCCAGTAATTATTTCTGTGTCTCTGGGCTTCAGTCTCCTCATCTGTGAAATGGGATCTTGATATTAACTATCTCATAGGGTTGTAGTGAGAATTAAATGAATTCATCATGGAAATCTCTTAAAATAGTTTAAAGCCCATCATTTAAAGTAGGTCTTTACAAAAGCTTCCTGTTACTATAACTAAGCCCCTTTCACATGAAAGCAGTGTAGTCAACACTGTGAAGTAAATGAAAAATTTAAAATGAGAACATCCTTGTCAGTTAGGGGGTCTCAGTCTAATTTGATAAGTATATACCATGTGCTAAGAGAAAATAAGGAAAGGAGAGATTACTGCTGACTGTGTGATTTCTTTTTAAAGATTTTTTTTTCTTATTTTTTTTTCAGCTTAGTTCAGTCGCTCAGTCATGTCCAATTCTTTGTGACCCCATGGACTGCAGCACACCAGGTTTCCCTATCCGTCATTGACTCCCAGAGCTTGCTCAAACTCATATCCATGGAGTGGGTGATGCCATCCAACCCTTTATTTATTTTTAATTGAAGGATTATTACACTATCGTATTGGTTTCTGCCATATATCAGCATGGACCAGCCATAGGTATACATATGTCCCCTCCCTCTTTAGCTTCTTCCCCACCTCCCATCCCATCTCACCCCTTCTGGGTTGTCACAGATCACCGGTTTGAGCTCCCTGAGTCATACAGCCAATTCCCACTGGCTATCGATTTTATACATGGTAGTGTATATGTTTCCATGTTACTCTCCCTATTCCTCTCCTTCCTACTCCCCCGCCCCGTGTCCATAAGTCAGTTCTCTATGTCTGCATCTCCACTGGAGTGGGTGGTTTCTTGGAGGAAGCTGGATTTACCCTAAATAGTAAGACTCACGTCTTTCATAGAAGGAAGGATGTCCAAATAGAAGCAATCGCTTGAGCCCATGTAACTATTACATTTACCGAATATTTCTTGACTGTCTATTATTATGTGTTGACAGTGCATTAGGTGATGGTGACCTAGTTAGGTCCCTGCCTGCACGGAGCTTCTCACTGAGACAAACACAGTTTCTGAGTGATGTGTTCGTGCCTTCCTCAAGAAAGGAGGTCCAGGGAGAAGAGATACATGCCATATTTAGTTTTGCATATTATCATGTGTTACTTTGTGATACAATCATTGATATATATATAAAATGGAAACAGGATCACAGTTTGACATATAAAGCAATGAAACTGATAATTTTCAGAAATAATTTCAAAGGAAATGGAAGAGACTAAAAATTTCAAATTTAAGTTTTTAAAAAGCAGATACCTTTTTAATATTGAAAAGGGTTTTAACCTAGGCTGATTTTGTGTGTCCATAGCTCAAATCACCTTAGGAATGGTTTCTTTTAGGGCATGCTTTCCTTCTTCCATTTACATCATTCATTCACCAAATACTGTTGGGTCTACTCTGTGACAGGTCTTGTGCTAGACTGGCGATGGGGAGCACCTCTGAGGCAGACAGAGTCCTTTTCCTCATGAGGCTTATATGTTCTTGGCCTGAGTTAAAATAAAATGAAATGATCAAATAAAGAACCACCACATACAGTATGCTCAGAACTTACGTATCCTTCCTGAAATGAATCTGTTGGAATCTCAAAGGTTAGTATGGAGCATTTGGAATGAGCTGTGCTTTGTGTAAGGAGTGGGGTAAGACCTGTGGTTCATGCTGGCAGTGGGGTGTGACGGTTGGTATGGAGGGTAGGCTGTAACCTGTGGTTCCTGTGGGGAGTGTGTTGTGTACCCCCAGGATGGGCAAAGAAAGGGGGTTTTCCTCCCCTCCAGATTGCTCACATCACTTTAAACTATAGGATAGCACAGGGTTGAAGAAGAAGGAGCTCAGATGGTAAAGAATCCACCTGCAATGCTAGAGACCTGGGTTCGATTCTGGGTTAGGAAGATGCCCTGGAGGAAGGCATGGCAACCCACTTTAGTATTCTTGCCTGGAGACTTCCCATGGACAGAGGAGCCGGGAGGTCTGCAGTCCATGGGGTCACAAGAGTCAGACATGACTTACTGACCCAAGCACATCCGCATCCTAGTTTAATGGTGCTTTATGAATTTCCTACCCAAAAGCCTTTGAGCCTGTTCCCAGGATTCTGAGCTACTGAGTATTTCTTTTTTTTTTTTAAAAAGTCTTTATTGATTTTATTACAGTGTTGCTTCTGTTTTATGCTTTGGTCCTTTGGCCTGAAGGCATATGAGATCTTAGCTCCCCAACCAGAGACTGAACCCATACCCCCTGTATTGGAAGTTGACGCCTTAACCACTGGACAGCCAGGGAAGTCCTGGCCACTGAGTATTTCTAAGGGGTGGTTGGAACTTCTTGCTACCTTTTAAAGAACTAGAAATAGAGCCTGTCTGAGATGTTTGGTCCTGGGAAGCACTCTTAATCCTAGAAGGTCTTAGAACTAGCTGGCATCAACATTGTCCTTGATCTAGGGCCAAATGTGGTTTCTGCTGCTGAGTGTGAGTGCTCCCTAAACCTGCTTGTCTTGTGGTTAGGGAACTGTTTTTATATCTCAGATTTTACTGTCATTGTGGCTAATTGACATTAAAGGTATAAGACCCAGGTGGGCCTTCAACTGCAATGGGTAAAAATCAAGAGCCCCCAAATCAGGAGGAAACCCGCTTTTGAAGAAGTGGAAAATGTTTCCCACCAGGACAGAAGAATGATTTTTGGGGAGAAACTTATTTAAAGTTCTTTTGTATTCTTGGTGCTTTTCAAAGCAGAAATATATTTGTTTCCTTGGTTCAGTGAGTGCCTGTCCAATGACTACATCATTAAGTAAAAGCTAAATGCAAATTGAGTGGTGATGATATTTCATATGTTAACCTCACGGCAATCCTGGTATGATCAGCTCTCTGTGTCATATGGGGGTGCCTTGGGTAGCAACACCCAGAAGGTGCTCAGACATGCGGCAGAAGCCTCTGAAAATTTGCCTTCATGATAAAAAGTTTATGGTTGCTTACATTTGAAATGGAAACGTTTTCAGGCTGCAGGAATCAGGCTGGGGCATGCCAGTGACCTATTTTGCAATGCCGAGCTCACATCCAAGACCCTCTCAGGAATTGTGAGTAATGTGTGTGAAGCAAGAGACTGAAAACATGAAACAATCCCAGAAATAATTTAAAGTTTCAGATAAATTATAACATAATTTGGGGTTTCTTTGAAGATGAAAGTCGTTAAAAGTCTTTATTGCAGTACATTGTGCTTTGTAAAGTAGTTTGAAAAAACAAGTCAAGGATTCTAGCTTTTTTGTCTGACTACCAGACCCTTATCAGACCCTGGGAAGTTGGTGGGCGGCTGGGGTAGGAACTCAGGCAGGGTGAGGTGGGGAATTTGGGCACCTGATAGTGTGGCCTGGGTCATGAATTCTTGCTTCTGCTAACCTGATGGGTCTGTATTTGTGGTTGAAATAGTCTGAGAATTCCTGGGAAATACAGATGCGATATTCCCATTGTGTGAATCCTGCCTGTCTGCTCAGAGTCAGTAAAGAAAGATGCCTAAGATGTTATCAAGTAAATCCTGAGGGATAGGTTGGCTTAGTGGTCTTGTAGGTAAAAAGGAAAGATAAGAGAGGCTGTAATGCTATTTCCAGTGAGACACGTGGAGAAACTCCCAAGAGGGTTAAGGCTAGATGTCCTGTCCTCCACTTCAGGTCTAGGAGGTGCCCCTGGCTCTCACTCCAAGCCTTCTGCTAAAATGCCTGTCTCTAATGCATGAATTGGCTCTTCTGGGTCAGATACACAGGCTGATAAAATCACCAAAATGCAAAACCAGCTTTGCTCAAATGAGATATTTTTCTGTCACACAGCAGCTAAGCTTTGCACTAACAAGAAACACCAGGTGACAGCGAAAATGCTTCACAGGTGGTTGTAATAGCCCACAGGAGAGCACACATCACATCCTCTCTCTAGTGCCTCAGTTATCCTTATACATTTTTTTCTGCGTGTGTGTATCATGCCATTCTCCTGAGCATGCATGTTTTGTTGTTAAAAATTGTTTAATGCAGCAATGGAAACATGAACGAGTCCTTATAAAGAATTCCAGTGATGAGCAAAAAGGAAGGTCTTAAGTATTGAGGAGAAACTGAAAATAATGAAAAGATATGAGAATGAGAGAGTAGGTGGTAGATCTGAAGGAGTCATCATCAGAGAGAATGCCAGCAAGAGAGAGATTGAGACACACACAGAGACAGAGGGACACAGAGAGAGACAGAGAAAGAGAAATGAGAAGTGAGCCACGAACGCCATGGACATCATGGTGGCTGTGCTGGTTATTAAGCTGTTGCTCTCATTTCAGACCTGCTGTTCGTGCTCTGCTTTGTGAAGCAAGCCATATTTCTGCTTCGCCTTTTGGCAGCTGCTGCTTGTTGAGGTCTGTCCATGGAGATGCTAGAGGGAGGCTTGAACCTGGAGCAGCAGTTGGTTCCCATTTCGTCTTTTCCTCCATTCCTGGACCCTGATCTGTTTACCAGTGCAGAGGTACCAGTGCCAGCTGGCAGGTTCCTCCCAATCAGAGATCTGAGTCCCAGCTCTGTGGGGCCCCTCCTGTAAGTACTTGAGGCATCACCACCAGTCAGGACCACAATTTCCTCAAGGATGACCAACCATGCCCATTTGCCTAGGACTCTCCTGGTTTTAGCCTGGAAAGTGTGTATCTCAGAGAAACTTCTTCCCAGAAGTCTGATTGGGATATATGATGCTCCTCTTGGGTTCTGTTTCATTTCTCTACATTTTCCTTAGCCCCAAGGAGATCCTGATGCTGGGAAAGATTGAAGGCGGGAGGAGAAGGGGATTACAGAGGATGAGATAGTTGGATGGCATCACTGACTCAATGGACATGAGTTTGAGTAAGCTCCAGGAGTTGGTGATGGGCATGGAAGCCTGGTGTGCTGCAGTCCATGGGGTTGCAAAGAGTTGGACATGACTGAGCGATTGAACTGAACATGGTGAGTGCTTCCTAAAATTGCCCAGATTTTCCCTTTGCCTTTCCAGTCATCCATTACCCACTTACACAATCTCCTATATTAAATTCTCACTTCTAAGATAACTTGTGTGGTAGTTATCTAAGTGGGGTAGTTATTTAAATAGTGCTTTAAATGGGGTTTAAAACACCTCCAGTGAATGGAAGATGATGACTTAATGCCAAATACAGCAAACCAGAACGTTTTGTAATTAAAAGGGGAAACCAGCAAAAAAACCCAAACCTGGATTTCTAATTTAAATCAATGTAGAAGAAAAAATATAGAATGATGAGCCATAAGTATCTACTTCTGATGTCACTGCAGTTCATCCTAAAAATTCAGATGTCATTTCTTCCACCTCTTCTTCGTAATTCAGAAGTCATAGATTTCACATATATACTTCCATGAAGAAAGAAAAATTCATGCTATTTGTTAAGGTAATCTGCCAAATCATGTTATTTTCTTTAATGTATTAAGGACTTAAAACGTTTGCCATTGTAACAGTGCTATTTTTCTCCTTCTTCTTGTTTTTCTACTTCATGGTATGTTACTTAGAAAACAGAGAAAGTTTGGGATGTCTAACCCAGTCCCATTGTTCCACAGGCCCATGTTTTCTTTTGGGGTCACCCGAGGAGGCCCCTGAAACAGGACCTCAAGGGCAAGTCATTTAAATGAGAGGAGAAGGAAGTGCTGGAAGGAAGTGGAGAGATGAGACAGGAGGAGAAGACAGCCAACAAAGGGATGTGAGGACAGTTTTAGTTGTGGCAGCTGGAACTTAATTCTTCTGAAGAAAGTGAAGGGGCCAGTTCAGAATGTGTGCTCCTGACTTATCCCACCTGAGGGGCAAGGGAGCTGAGGTATTTATGCTCCGACTCCTGTTAGACATTGCTTAGAGTGGCTCCTGGGAATTCTTGATTTCCCAGCATCCCTAGTCTTCCACGTGGACAGGCAGAGAGGGCTTCAGAGGCCAGAGAGACCTCAGCCAAAGAAGATAGTCACGTGAGCGGCTGTGATAAGTCTGGTCCACGTGCTATGAAGTGATGAGGGTAAGAGGATATGGCTGAAGCACTAACAGCATCTGTTATATTTTGTTATTTTTATTGCATGAAGTTCTGTAACATGAAGAGAGTTTAGGAACACATATTCATCGATGTAGGAGAAATCACTGTAATTTGATTTGTCAACCTATAATCAGTTCCCAGGGCTTGGGAACCTATCATTCTTGTGTTGAAGGATTCATTTCTGGTAGATGTTAGAGCATCCAGGGACATATTTTAAATTGGGAGCTAGAGAGTTCCAGAAAAACATCTACTTCTGCTTTATTGACTACGTCAAAGCCTTTCACTATGTGGATCACAACAAACAGTGGAAAATTCTTCAAGAGATGGGATTACCAGACCACTTTACCTGCCTCCTGAGAAATCTGTATGCAGATCAAGAAGCAACAGTTAGAACTGGACATGGAACAACAGACTGGTTCCAAACTGGGAAAGAATATCTCAAGGCTGTATATTGTCACCCTGCTTATTTAACTTATATGCAGAGTACATCATGCAAAATCCTTGGCTGGATGAAGTACAAGCTGAAATCAAGATTGCCAGGAGAAATATCAATAACCTCAGATACATAGATGAAACCACCCTAATGGCAGAAAGCAAAGAACTAAAGAGCCTCTTGATGAAAGTGAAAGAGGAGAGTGAAAAAGTTGGCTTAAAACTCAACATTCAGAAAGCTGAGATCATGGCATCTGGTCCCATCACTTCATGGCGAATAGATGGGGAAACAATGGAAACAGAATGAATTTTTTTTTTTTTGGCTCCAAAATCACTGCATATGGTAACTGCAGCCATGAAATTAAAAGATGCTTCCTCCTTGGAAGGAAAACTATGACCAACCTAGACAGCATATTAAAAAGCAGAGACATTACTTTGCCGACAAAGGTCTGTCTAGTCAAAACTATGGTTTTTCCAGTAGTCATGTATGGACGTGAGACTTGGACTATAAAGAAAGCTGAGCCCCAGAGAATTATGCTTTTGAACTGTGGTGTAGGAGAAGACTCTTGAGAGTCCCTTGGTCTGCAAGGAGATCAAACCAGCCCATCCTAAAGGAAATCAGTCCTGAATATTCATTGGAAGGACTGATGCTGAAACTGGAACTCCAATACTTTGGCCACCTGATGCCAAATGACTCATTAGAAAAGACCCTGATGCTGGGAAAGATTGAAGGCAGGAGGAGAAGGGGACAACTGAGGGTAAGATGGTTGGATGGCATCACCGACTTGATGGACATGAGTTTGAGACAGTTCTGATAGTTGGTGAAGGACAGGGAAGGTTGGTGTGCTGCAGTCCATGGGGTCACAAAGAGTTGGACACGACTGAGTGACTGAACTGACTGACTGATTGGAGACAGAACATTGGCTTTCCCAAGTTTATCTTTCAAAATTTCCAAATACTATGGAACAGTTGAAGTTTTAAAAGGGGCAAGGGAGTTACAGGAAGTAGTGAGCAAAGAAGCATATTACTCTCTTTGTTCAAATGGGGACTCAAGGAGAGAGGGAGGGGAAGGAAATGGAGAAATTGGACATGGGGGAGGAGCAGGTGTTCCAGCCCAAATCAAGCTGGAGCAGGTAGAGTAACTGCCTGAATGGATCAGGAGGTAACCTGTGAGTCCGGAAACACACCACTGAAGAACAGCCCATGTTTTCACTAAATATTAAATAGCTGATTTAGAGAAGCTAAGAAGGCCATCTGCTGCCTTTAGGGAAGATGTGGTGGACAGGGTGTACAAATTTACAGGTAAGAGCAAGTGTCAGTAGGGACGAGGGAAGAGTTTTTGCCACGAGAGAACAGAGATTCACAGGAAGGCTGATATCTGTGGATCGCCTCCCGCTGCGCCAATTCCTATACCAGGTTTTGTGGGCTCAGGGAGCATGATATGAAAGATATTTTGATGGAATCTCTGAAGTTTGGAAATGTGCCAGAAGCAGTACCCACACCACCCCTCTTCTCCTCTGTTAGTAGTCATTCCTAAGGATTTAGTTTTTTTTAAGCCTAGCTATGGTTTTCTTTCAGTCTGGATTCAGCTGGGGACACTCTTTTTTTTTTTTTTTTTTTAGAGAGTGCAGAGAGTTTATTTCATTTTTTAAAAATTAATTGATTAATTTTAATTGGAGGATAATCACTTTACAATATTGATGATTTTGGCCATACATCAACATGAATCAGTCACGGGGGGACACCTTTTATTCCTGTGTCCCTGGTTGGACTTCAGAGACTTAACAAGGAATCAAGTAGCTTACTTGTTCTCCAGGGAGGGCTTGGCATCATCACAAATTGATGACTTTGTTACTGTCTTTAGTAAGTAAGTAAGTAAAGTCACTCAGTCGTGTCCGATTCTTTGTGACCCCATGGACTGCAGCCCACCAGGCTCCTCAGTCCATGAGATTCTCCAAGCAAGAATACTGGAGTGGGTTGCCATTTCCTTCTCCAGGGGATCTTCCTGACCCAGGGATCGAACCCAGGTCTCCTGCATTGGAGGCAGACGCTTTAACCTCTGAGCCACCAGGGAAGTCCTTAGTCCTTAGTACTGTCTTTAGTATCCTCTAAATTTGCTCATCTGTCTCCCAGGTCAACAAAAAGCAATATGATATCCTCTGTCCTCTATGGCAAATCTAAGAGAAACTACGTGGGGGTATATTTTGATGAAAACATTTATGAAAGCATTAGCTGCTCAGTCGAGTCCGGTTTTTTGTGGCCCCATGCATTATAGCCTGTCAGGCTCCTCTCTTCATGGGATTTTCCAGGCAGGAATATTGAAGTGAGTTGCCTTTCCCTTTTCCAGGGAATCTTCCCAACCCAGGGATTGAATCTGGGTCTCTTGCATTGAAAGCAGATTGTTTACCATCTGAGACATGAGGCATAAGAGCATCTATTGCTGAGCAATAATGTTATTGATGAACTTTTCATAATGGAGGGAAAAAATATTTCTTCCATGTTGCAGGCGTTACCTGGACAGTGTGATCTGACTTGTTTCTTCTTATTTATTTTCTAGAGTTTCCTTGTGGCTAATTTCGGTCTTTAGGTTTAAACAGATTTTGTTTAACTATGTCAGATAAAATCCAAAAACAGTTATATAAAAAAAAGGAACTGAATTTAAAATTTAGTAGGATGCTGACAATGACTTAGGATGTATCAGTTCAGTTCAGTTCAGTCGCTCAGTCGTGTCCGACTCTTTGCGACCCCATGAATCGCAGCACGCCAGGCCTCCCTGTCCATCACCAACTCCCGGAGTTCACTCAGACTCACGTCCATTGAGTCCGTGATGCCATCCAGCCATCTCATCCTCGGTCGTCCCCTTCTCCTCCTGCCCCCAATCCCTCCCAGCATCAGGGTCTTTTCCAATGAGTCAACTCTTCGCATGAGGTGGCCAAAGTACTGGAGCTTCAGCTTTAGCATCAGTCCTTCCAAAGAAATCCCAGGGCTGATCTCCTTCAGAATGGACTGGTTGGATCACCTTGCAGTCCAAGGGACTCTCAAGAGTCTTCTCCAACACCACAGTTCAAAAGCAGCAATTCTTCGGCGCTCAGCCTTCTTCACAGTCCAACTCTCACATCCATACATGACCACTGGAAAAACCATAGCCTTAACTAGACGGACCTTAGTTGGCAAAGTAATGTCTCTGCTTCTGAATGTGCTATCTAGGTTGGTCATAACTTTTCTTCCAAGGAGTAAGCGCCTTTTAATTTCATGGCTGCAGTCACCATCTGCAGTGATTTTGGAGCCCCCAAAAATAAAGTCTGACACTGTTTCTACTGTTTCCCCATCTATTTCCCATGAAGTGATGGGACCAGATGCCATGATCTTCGTTTTCTGAATGTTGAGCTTTAAGCCAACTTTTTCACTCTCCTCTTTCACTTTCATCAAGAGGCTTTTTAGCTCCTCTTCACTTTCTGCCATAAGGGTGGTGTTATCTGCATGTCTGAGGTTATTGATATTTCTCCTGGCAATCTTGATTCCAGCTTGTATAAAGCTCAGCAAAAGAAAAGATGGCTATAGTCCCTTTTTCAGAGATGGAGCCCATTTGTTTGGAGTGTGTACAATGTAATGGTATAAACATAAGCTTTGATTAGTAATGATCAGGAGCTGGAATAATTGTGCATAGGCTCATTTGAGCAGTTCCAATTCAGGACAGTTCTATTTGTATGGAATTATTTGATTTATGTTTTTCCTAAGTTAAAAAAGAATACCCCTGGGTCTTGCTCAGAGCTTAGGGAATTAAACATACAGCTCTCATTAACAAGCCTGTGAATTGTACAGTCTGCTCCATTCCCTAAACACTTTGCAGAAAGTGCTCTATCTGCCAGTGTGCTGGATACAACTGTGGTTTCCAGATTGGAAGGCTTAGCAGAGTGACACAGCGCTGAGAAACAAGCCACATATGGGAGGTCTGTCGCCCAAAAGGTGCCTTTGGAGCCAGACGTTTTCTTGGAATAAGGCCAAACGAGGAAGATGGAGCAGGTAAGGGATGACCAGTACTGTGATTTAGCTTCACATTGTGAGTTTTCTTTGAGGAAAACTTTCATGACTGACATAGGATCTCAGAACTCTTGGTTCCCTTAGTGTGAGAACATGGGAGCTGTGAAGTGTCAGGAAAGGAGCCCTCTTGGCCACAAAGACTATGTCATAGTTAAAAGTATGGCCTTTGGCGTCAGATTTCCATACCTCATTTACCAGCTGAGTGACCCTGGAGATGCTTTTTATCCTTTTACCTTTGCTGTCCACCGCTGCAAAATGAGTTTGGGGCTTCACAGGTGGCACTAGTGGTAAAGAATCTGCCTGCCAATGCAGGAGACACAGGAAATGCTGGTGGGGAAGATACCCTGGAGCAGGAAATGGCAACTTATTCCAGTATTCATGCCTGGAAAATTCCATGGACAGAGAAGCCTGGTGAGCTACAGTCCATGGTGCCGCAGAGTCAGACATGACTGAGCGACTGAGCACACAAAATGAGTATAAAAATAATACTTACCTCATGGGGTTATGATGAAGCATCCATGTAAGAAATGCCTAGTGCATAGTAATCACTCAAGAATTCTTGTTTTCACTCTTGGATCCCAGATCAATTCATTTCAGAAGCCATTTCATCAGCACTTGTGCTTGCTGCAAATCAATGGGCAGATTGCCTGGATTGGGCTTGAAGGCAATTTAATTCTGGTGTCTCTACTGTTTGCTTTGTCTTACTCTGAATTCAGGCTGTGAAAGGTGAGTTGGCATCAGCAGCCAGCTGTTCCCACCTCCATCTGAATGCCAGTGTCTTCTCATCTATTGACACAAGAAGAGAGTAAATAAGGGAATGTCCTCGGAATTTTCTTTACACTAAACATGTAATTAGCCACTTACCCATGATGAGTAAAATTTAATTTCAGCTAAGTGAAAAGGAATGCTGATTAGATTTATTTTATTATCTGTTTACTTTCTGGGAAGAGGGCAGCTGGATTAAATATCTTCTTGAGCTGCACTGCTAAAGTCCTGCCGTGCTTACCAAAGAGATTCGTGAAAACTTGTAGGAATTGGACGTATAAAGGCAAATAATGATTTTATGGGCATTTTCCTTCATTTCATTTGTCAGAGTGATGATAGGTCTGGCCATGAAGCTCCCATCTGGCCAAATGCAGAGGGAAGAAGGGCAGGAGGAGGGGTGGGGGTCTGGGGGGAGGAAGCAGAGGCGACACTGCTTGGAGGGGCCTCTCCCCTCTGCTCTCTGTTTCTCGCTTTCCAGTGACTTTGCTTCCCTTTGGCAGCTCAGAGCCCCAGCCTGGGCCCCTTTCCTAGGCTGCCTCCACCCGAGGACTGCTGGCTGCCCCCCACTTACTGCTCTTCCAGCCCTTATTTTATCCAGACCCCGTTTACGAAGGGCCTGGCTCTCGACTAACAGTTTTAAGGAAATAAATAGAATAAATTCCTCTGAAGAGTTTCATAAGTGATAGCAACTTTGTGCATTTTCTTCCTAATGTGGTATTTTTATAAGGTAGAAACTTAGCATGCATGTACACATACAAAAAATTTGAGGTGTCAGTGTTTTAATCTTAAAAGATGAATCAGAAATGTTGGAATTTCAGGAGGACCTTCTAATTGCTCTCAAACCAGATCACAGACTCAGCTCCAACCTTGCCTTTGCCTAAGAAGGGAGGCAACTGTGGGGTGGGCTATGGAGCTGCTTGAAGGGACCTCCCCTACCCCACCACGGAGCTTAGGCCTAAAGGTTACTGAAGGACATACTCTGGCAGCATAAAGAAAAAATTTTATACCAATCATCTATTAGGACTATGTAGCTTTGTGAGGTAATGAGTTCCAAGTCTTTGGAAGCATTTAAGCAAAGCTTAGAAAGATACCTGAGAGAAACACTGTAGAGAGGATTCAGATATCACATATATCAGTCAAGGTGGAGCAGGGACCCCAAAAGGACTCTAGGAAGTCTAGACTTAGAACCATAAAGAAGGCTGAGCCCCAAAGAATTGATGCTTTTGAGCTATGGTGTGGAGAAGACTCTTGAGTGTCCCTTGGACTGCAAGGAGATCAAATCAGTCAGTCCTAAAGGAAATCAACCCTGAATATTCATTGGGAAGACTGATGCTGAAGCTCCAATACTTGGGCCACCTGATGCAAAGAGCCGACTCATGAGAAAAGACCACGATGCTGGGAAAGGCTGAGGGCAGGAG
Organism: Aepyceros melampus; assembly: GCA_006408695.1. Lineage (NCBI taxonomy): Eukaryota > Metazoa > Chordata > Mammalia > Artiodactyla > Bovidae > Aepyceros > Aepyceros melampus. The sequence goes on along the minus strand of SJXQ01005383.1, from coordinate 412,342 downwards.
CAGAAGGGGCTGGCAGAGGATGAGATGGTTGGATGGCATCACCAACTCAATGGACATGAGTTTGAGCAAACTCTGAGAGAGAGTGAAGGACAGGGAAACCCAGCGTGCTACAGTCGATGGGGTCTCAAAGAGTTGGACATGACTGCGCAACTGAACAGCAGCAATCTATTTGGGGCATTTCATCCAGGTTACGTTGGCCAATAAGGCAACTGGAGATTAGAATGGAAAACAAGCATTACCCATAGGACTAGAGGGACGAAGGGGAAAGCTGATGGCTTGAAGGCTCAGAAACTGGGCCACTCTGGCCAGTGTTGACCTGCATTGGAGCTTCCCTGAGAGAGCTGGGGCCGTGGAGAGAGGTGCTGACTGGGCTGGAGCCTCAGAGGAGATGCACCCTCTGCTGGGGACCTCCTGCCACCATAGGAAGTGAGGAGCAGTACACGACCTCTCCTTCCTCCTGCTTTCCAGTGTCCAACCAGTGCTTCCCATTGGCCAAAGCCAGCTGGGAGCCTGTCGGCTGGGAACTTGGACCATGATGAAGGCTGGGGCATGGGTCTGAGAGCCACCTCCCTGGCACAGGGGCCTTTGGACTAGATAAACTCTAAGCTTCCTTTCAAATGTAACAAACAAAAGCTGGTTGTTGTTTACTCATTGAATTGTGTCCGACTCTTTGTGACCCCATGGACTGCAGCACTCCAGGCTTCCCTGTCCTTCACTATCTCCCGGAGTTTGCTCAGACTCATGTCCACTGAGTCGGTAATGCCATCCAACCATCTCATCCTCTTCTGCCCACTTCTCCTTTTGTCTTCAATCTTTCCCAGCATCGAGGTCTTTTCCAATAAGTCATCTCTTTGCATCAGGTCGCCAAAGTACTGGAAGGTCAGCTTCAGCGTCAATCCTTCCAATGAATATTCAGGGTTGATCTCCTTTACGATTGACTGGTTTGATCTCCTTGCCATCCAAGGACTCCAACCCTCTTCAATTCTGTTTTAAGACACTCCTGCTTAGCAAGTATCAGTCAGTTCCTAGAAAAAGAGACCAATGAACATCCAGAAATGTAGCCTATGAATTCCACCCCCTTGTTTCAGGGACATTTATACATTGCTTACCATCTGGTGCCACATAAGCTACACTCGATCGGATATTCTCCTTCGATATTTTTTCAGGCCATGGTGAAGAGTTAGGGATTGTGGATGCCTTCTTTGTTCTTGTCTTTCTGGTTTCCTGGTCATAGGATTAGAATGAAAAGATTTTTATCATTGCATTTTTTAATTCTTTACTAAAGTATTATTATTATTAATTTTTACTTACAGAGGATTTGGGGAATGGCCATTACAATAGCACATTCTCAATGCCCTCACCCAGCACTGGGATCACGTTGGGTTTGCACTTGGGGGTGAATGGGAAGCATCTGTAGGGTGTCTGGGTCTCATGCTGACCCTGTTAAGATGCCCTGGCCCTGCTCTTCTCACAGTTTCAGCTGTCTCCCTGAAACTGGGTGTCTACGTGCTCTTTCTTAGCGGTGCAGTCAGCCTGGCCTGGCTTTGCTACAGCCTGGCATGACGTTTATTTTTTGGTCTGACAAACCACTGAAGATGAAAGCAGTTCTTCCTTTTCAAGTGGTGGCAGTGGGCAGGTTTTCAGAACTGGAGTGTGCTTTGCAGAGCTGCCATGAATCTGCCCATGGCTGTGGCTTTGAAAAGGAAGGTGTTTAACCTTGGAAGTCATCGAGAATGGAAATGGTGGGTGGGGGACCAGGCGTGCTGCTTACGGCCCCTCTCTCAGTTCAGCTCGTCTCCCCTGCTCCTGGGTCATGGAAGCTCAGGGTCAAGAGGTGAAGGTACAGAACTGGAGGGAACTGAGTTGAAGTCACACGGTCACTGAAAATGGGATGGCTTCCTAGGTTAGAGCTTGAATGGGAGTTAGAAGCAGTGTTTGTATTCTTCTGGTAAGAACACTTACTGCCCCAGACTTAGGGCACAGTGCTGCCGGGCACATGAAAGATGCCCAGAAAACATTAAGCAGTGGGCTTTGTCACCTCCCCTAAAGGTACGGATTTTACTATTTACTAACGCGCCGTCACCTCCTGGCATGGTTGGGGCTGGATTTTAAGTG